>WURS02000017.1:5626381-5641276 GCA_011762765.2 Rhinocypha anisoptera | reverse complement strand
CATTTGCACATTTAAAGAGTAAAACCCTTTATGATTTTTATATGCCTCTTCATGGGCAAGAGGAGTTACAACAGCAATGTGTGCAATCAATTGCATCCAGTACCCTAGGGAAACCAATTATTTGTCTGGATCTGAAAAGAAAAATTATTGACTTTCTAGCAGTCCAAAATGCACATTTTTGAGAAGATTGAACTGATTTGCACATCAGAGCAAGGGAGTCCCTTTCCTGATTATTTTGTGAGAAGATAACCCATTCCTGGAGAAGCCTTTCACACAGCATAGTCATCACCCTTCTTATGCACTTACCTACTGATGGTTGACTAATGAATGACAATATATCTTGGCCATCTCCTCTCTGGTATCCCCCTTCAGCCAAAAACCTCAATGAGACTAATATCTAATGATTAAAATTAAGAAACAAAATATACTGTCTATTTAGCATATATACATTTGTTTTTCATAGGGTCTACAACTAGATGTTAATATAGTTGTCATACGATCTCACCCCTGAGAGGTGAGTTTCATCCCGCCCTGTGGTGAGATAATGCATTGCGTAATCGCTTGCGGTGAGTAATGTCTCACCAACGACTCTGAGAGTAACCACCGAGGTTACACTTCAAGCCGCCTGAAACTGAGTTACCACAGGGCGACTCATTTTGTGGAATAGCCCCCCTGATGCTAGAAAATATTTTAGAATTTGTAAGATATTTCACAGACTTCAAACTTTCAGTAATTCTCAATACCCCTGGCTGTTGTCATATAATAATATGAGGCAAATAGATCTTTGTGATACTGAATTAAATTTATAGTGCAAATTCTATGAAAATAAGTATAAAACTCCATTAGCAACATTACCAATATGGAGATATGACATGTACAGTTTTCATGAGCAAAACAATTGCTTAGGCACTAGCATGGCATAACATTGTGGACTCTAGCTTTTCCTTTTTTATTATTAAACTTTAACTGTTCTAAAAACTTCAGTCAATTTTGACTGCCCCTATGCAGGCAACGTTCTGCAATATGTAGGTACATAACAGCATTGTGCCAGAGAGTCTTGCATCTTAAAACTTTAATTTGTTAAAATTGATGCTCATCCTTGGCAATGATGGTTTAGCAGTTTTCTTCTTCATTGCAATGACTGGGAAGAAATCTATTTATAATTTTGTGTATTGTTTCAATTAAAAAAGTTATTTTAACTCAACAGGGAATTTTAAAAGTTCAAATGTTAAATGATAAAAATCTTAGAAGAGCCATTTCAAAACCATTTTGTCCTCTCCCATAAGACAATCGTTGATGTGAGTCCAAAAAGTAAATTTCAAACCGATGTCACATCCATGCATGTGATACTTCATCTAATGTATAAATTTTTCATAATGGTGAACTAGTAGGAACAACAATGATCGATCCCACAAGGGTCAAACAAAAGAAAAGGCTCTGGGAATGCTAGGAAAGGAGAGGAGATTTGAACAGGGCAGGGAAAGTTGAGCAGAGGATAGAGCATTGGATAAGTGAGCTTTAGGTAGGAAAAGAATAGTAATTTTAGATAGAATGAAAGTAGTCAGAAAGTATGTGAATATGAAAAGAGATTTATCATAGAGAGAGGTACACTTTTTGAACTTGTTAACTCTTGACCTCCTCAAAAACCTACCTTCCCAGTAAATGACTGATTATATACAGTAAGGTAATCAATGCCAAATAGATAAAAGGGTAGGAGCCAAATGAATGGTCATCTACCCAGTTTCTGTTCTTCAACGAGACAGCCATAAAGGCATCTGATCCCCAGTGAATCATTTGTTAAAGCATTGGTGTTATTTTTAAATCACTATTGAGTACACCACAGGGCACCAAGGAGAAAGGTATACCTTTCTCCCTGGTGCCTTGTGGATTATTAAATAAAAATTGATATAGCAGGAGAATTCCCAAGAAGGTGCTTCATTGATTCCTGGGAATTATGAGGTTCAAACCACATGGACAGGCATTATGCCCATAGGCAAGAAGAGAGGCAGGTCTTCATCAGAGCAAGGTCAATAGAAATGGATAAGCAGTTGAAGAGGGGAGTGAGAGGATTAGAATAGACTTAGTATGTTAGGATGATGTTGAGAATGGGTAAGATGGAGAATATGTAAGCTGAGAGAGAGAAAGGAAGAGTAATAGAGCTTATAATGATTAATGACCTTGAGGTAAGAGATGGAAGGATACTAGAGATAATTGTAACCATTGCTGTGGGGTAGAATCCGTGTATATTCTTTTAATACTGTACATTGTACTTTCCTCCTGTCTTCACTCTAGAGAGAATCAGTAGCACACAGTGACCATAATAGCTGTTTAATTAAAAATACTTTCCAGGTGCAATGCCAACTATGTATGAAATGTAATTTTATTCTATGTCACCCATATCAAAAAAGAGTTTTGTCTTGTTAAAAATGTTTGATAAGGTAGCTGTTAGTTCAAATGTCTCCAAGTTTCTAGGTACATATTTACATGGATTGATTATGATGAAATATGAATCAAGACCCCATATCGACTAATTTGAGGAATGAATTAAGGCAGGACATACCGCTGTATGTCCTGCCTTAATCTTATATCGAGTACACATGCTACATACATAGAAGTGTAGGGAATAGTAAATCATTCTGGAAATATGTACTGACAGACAGCCAAGTCACCTGCTGGTTTTGGTGGGGTAACATCGACGTAGACCCCACCTGAGAATCCTTATCTGTCAACATGGAAGTCTCAGATTCAAATCCCCTCTATGAGGATTTTCATTATCCACCTAAGGCATGGATGCATGTGTGTTTTGTGATTACTACAAAAAAGTGGTTATACTGTCCACCGTTAGCAATTTGCACCTGTGTCGTCTTTTTCTCTATAATGTCTCTTTAATGTATTTCTTTAATTCGAGGTCTCCACAATTCAATTTCTCTCCTCTCCTTCTTGATACTTCGAATCATGAAGGTTTGACTGTATGTATTTACTTAAAAGTATTTTGGATGAGAAAAACCACAGAACAGACATTTGGAAAACGTTGATTTTGCCATAGTTGCACTTAGTCATTAACTCTCACTTCCACAACTCCTAAAGAGATTTTCATGTCATAATTATCACATAAAAACCTTTCTCTGAGCTCTGAAGAGCCGCATATCATAATTATCCTAAGTTCTTTCATGAATAAAATACCTTGCCGCCCTCTTTATTTTTTCTCAGTACGGTGAGAACTATATCAATTTTTCATCGAGTTAAAATTTAATTTTACCTTTCGTTTTTCATGACATAAATAAGACGTCTCTTTTCATTTAATACTTTGATGCTACGTCATTCTTTTGCTCTTCATTTCAACTTATCCTGTTTTCTTTCGTCCAGAAAATTCCTTCCTCATTGGTGGTTTTTGTAAAAAAATACATAATGGAGGTGCAGTAGGCGACAAATGTCCAGGGATGGTTAATTTGCTGCATCCAACTTTGCATGGAAAAATATTATTACTAAATAGGAACTACATTAATTAATATGGAGCAATTGAATGTCTTGAGTATAAGTAAATACTTGGACAAAATCAGAATAGTTTGAAAGCCTAAAATGAACAAAAATATAATGAGTTTAAATATGCGCCGCTACAAGACTTGCTTTGCAATGCAATAGTCATTTGTTTATTATCAACGGTAAGCTTGGCAAGAGGAGAAGAGAAGGGGGAAGGAGAGAGAGAAAACAAGAAATCAACAAAAGGCTGGCGAGCGTACATGGAAAATAAAGCGTGACGTCACTTTTAACCTAATGCGAACAGAGTCGAGTATAACTAAAGGGTAATTGAAAGTAGGTCGTTTATAGTAGAGCCAATTAATCTCTCATGCAAGCTTTATGGAATACCCTTTAAAAGGTTTATCTATGAGATTTAATTTCCATTCCTTATTGCGGTGAAGTAAGTTTTAATGTTTGTGTACACGGAAACTTAATATTCACATTCATAATATGTCATGTTACCTTGTTTTTCTCATTTGACATTGTATTTTTCGACTACTAACGACTACTATGAGCAAATTGGCTTTTTATGGTCAAGGATATATGAAAAATTTCTTGGTATAACCCCTTTCCTGTCGGCTATCCTTAGACTCTCCCTTTTTATCGCCTTCGTCCGTAAATTAAACCTGGCAAGCTAATTTTAATTGGAGTATGATTGGTGTGGCGATTTGAGAGTTATTCCTAAATGCCTGTGATAAGTGCTTTGTGAATTCAAATAGCTAATAAAAAATAATGGATTTTTAACGGAGTTAATCCTTTGCTCGAAGTGACACCTTTCATGTTTATGACACGCTGGTCTTGTAGACAGAATTTATCAGATAGAAAATGGAATGAAAAACTTTGTGCTTTACAGGAGGTATATTTATTTTTCGACCATTCTTATTGTTCTTCAGTGTCTTCAGGAATAATGTTCTACAAAGTCTCGGCCTCTACCATCTTTCAAATTTCCAGGTCGATTTTTATTTCTATTGAAAGCATTTAGTCAATGTAAACTTCTTAGGCTTTCAATAAGGTATCAAATTGTAAATCGATATAGTGCTTGTTCATTGTCTATAGGTATGTATAAGTGGCTCATTACTCTTACTTTCAATTGCAGATAACCCTCGTAGCATGCATTAAATTGCTGCTCAAAAATGGTTTAAACTTGTCCTGCCCGAAGTTGAAGGTATAGTTGTATTGACAAATGACCTCAACAGAAAACAGATCGGGGTATCATGATCCTGAGGCTATTGAAGAGTGGGGAGATGAGGAGGAGGAAGATGAAAATGTACATGTCTCCCTACCATCCTATGTGCATACGTACTCGGCAGCTCGTAGTGGAGCAAAGTGTTGCTCATTTCCCCCTCTCGCATTTTTTGAGAGATCATCGAATTGTTCTTGGTGGAACCCCAGATTTGATTCCGAAATTTTAGAGGACCAGTATTGGAGGAGTACTTTCCCCCAGGTAGTAAAAACTTTGAAGTCAGTAGAATACAATATTGCAGCTAACTGATTGTGAATTACGGTTTCAGTTTCCGCTGAGCATTTCATTTTTTACAGGTCCTTTTCCGATTTCGGTCAGCCCTGATTTTTGTGATAATTATCTGTATGACGTTGGGAACATACATTGTGGCATGTGGCACTCCTCGATGGCCCCTGTTATTGGGCGGATTACTGGGAGGAGTCTTACTGGCAGCAGTCCTCTTGGGTAGCACTTACTGCCGTAATTTTAGTCAGCCGAATCATCAGATGTTTCTCTCCGTCGGAGCCGCCTTCCTCCTTGTATGTTTATCTCTAGGCCTTACCGCTGGAGCAGTTTCTGTCGGAAGCCTCTCTCCTGTGGCTCTCTCATCCTTATGTGCACAGACACTTTTGTTATTGTATACAACAGTTCCTCTTCCTTTGTACATATGTGTTACAATATCCACTCTCTACTCCATTGTGTTTGAAACACTACTTGCCATCACAACTGACCCCATCAGTTACTCAGGTATGATGATTATCTTATTTGTCGTTCTTCATATAAAGACTGCCACTAACCAATATAGGATTTATAATTAGTATCTGGAAATAATGGTAGTACTAATTGGGTCCATTGGGAATGAATGTAGAAAATTTCAATTTTTATGAGTCATAACTGAGCCATGGTTCATTAATTTATACTGAAAATAAAATCGGTGGTCTTATACTTATGAAACCTATAATAATTAATTCAAGCCATAGAGTGTTAAGTGATGAATGTTATGATGTGTATGAGGAGGTTTCATCAAGGAGATTTCAAACTGTTGAAGGAGAGAAATACACTTAAACGTTTGAGTCATTACCAAGTCATATACAATGGAATGAAGTTGAATTAAATATAAGTTTTATATTTTGAAAAAAAGTCTTACTCTAAGTGGTCCCAGTACATGTATTTTTATTCTCTTCTTTTTCCCCATGGATATTTTACAGCTTCAGTTAAGCAATTCTCTGAAGTTTTAATCTTTGTGAAGTGATGCCCTTTCATTATCTATAAAGACTTTCATTCAGTTTTCTTTGATGTTAACTTTGAAGGAATGGCTGTTCATTTTTAGTGATTGTTTCCAATGTCACCTTCCTCTCCTGGCACCTTAACATAATGGTAACTCTTTTTCAATTTTTTTGATTGACAGCTGAAAGGTAAAAATATTGAAATTTCACATGCTGGCAAATATTATTTAGGTAATTGGAACATTATGACGGTAAAAGTACACTGTAGTGGTGGGATGGATGGAAGGGATCCATGTCAGGGTGAATTTTAAGCAAGTTATTGAAAGTTGACAGGAGTTGAAAGATGGAGGAGTGTTTGGTTATAGAGAGGCGAGGAGTGGTGCAGTGAAAGAGGTCATGCAGCTGAGTCGTTCACGTTGGAACTCGAATGGGGAAGAGGGAAAGAAGTTCAGATGACCTATATTTGCCATTCACTACATTTAAGAAAAACTTTGTCTCTGTTTTAAGGTCACTATGGTAATGTAGATTAGATAATGACGTAAATCTGGGAAGATCTCAAATGAACGGAACCGGTGAAACAGTTACATAAGGGGTGATATCTAATTACTGAAATAAAAAAGTTCACAGTCCATTCAAGGAGTTTAAGCTTAGAGGAAGATAAGGCTACCCAAATTGGTGAACAGTACTCCAGTGTGGGGGGGGGAACAGGAAAAGAAAAAGATTCAGAGCACTGCTCTATATCACATATCTTCTTAGTTATAAATTAGACCGACTAACTTTACGGCACGTGAAGAAATTCTTTTTATGTGTTCTCGAAACATAAGCTTTGAGTTAAATGTAATGCCTAAGTCCTTTTGAGTGGTAACAGCTGGAAGGACTTTATCGGAAATTCTATATACACGAGCATGAACTGTTTGGCACAAAGTGAATGAAAGAACTGAATGTTTAGGCAGATTTATTTTAAGCAACCAAGTGCTGAACCAGGTGTTTAGCAAGCCAAGAGTGTGCTGCAAGATGGTCATGTCTTTGCCAGAATCAATCTGCCTGAAAAATTTGCAGTCATCTGCATACAGTAGAATTTTACAGCTTGTGGTGGAAATAGCCTCAACAAAGTCATCAATGAACAATGCAAATAATAATGGCCCAAGAACACTTCCCTGAGGATCGCTGGTGGTTGAAACAAAGGATGAGTAAATTCCATCTAATACAACATGTTGTTGCCTATTATATTTGATTTAAGAATGGAAAGAAATTGTCAGTGGATATTTTACTGTTTTTCAAGTTTGAAAAGAAGTAATTGGTGGTTTAGAGTGTTGAATGCCTTGGCAAAATCTACATAGCACACATTCGCTTGTGCAATACGTTCAAAAGCTTTAATGCAACGATTCTGTAAGAGAGATAAATTGCTCAAAGTGGAAGAATCAGGTAGGAAACCATGTTTCTCATCAGAGAATAGCAGAAGTGCGAATGCTAGAAGATGCTGGTGTATAATACGTTCACAGACAGTTGATAGGGTGGGAATTAATCTTGGACCAGAAACTTTTAGGGTTAACGACACACTTATGGAGTAGCTGTGGGAGGATTGATTTATTTATGAGGTATGTTTTGAGACTTGTGTACCTGTGATAGTTATTGGTAATCTACTGATCCAGGTAGGTTTTGGATGAACTCCAGATATACCAGGAATTGTATCCCATTCTATGCTAAATCCCTCTTCTTCTCTGCACGCTTCTTACTTGCTATCATTCTATCTAAAATCTCTATACATTTCTTACCTCTACTTCTCTTACCCAACATTCCATCCTCTATTAACAACCATTCTATAAACACTATCAACAAGTCTTTAACAACCCGTCACCTCTATGTATCCTTTCCATCCACTTTTCATTCATTAAAGACTTCATTTCATGTCCTTACAGCGACACTCTCCAGGTGAGAGTTTTCAGTCAATTTTTCTTCACCTCTTTACTTCCATTCTTACAACTCATATTCTAAACTTCATCTTCACACGTGCTTCCTTTGCTAATCTAGTAATTGTTTCCAATGTCCCTGCTAATGTGTCCTTTCGATTAAAAGGTCCCAACTAAAAGAGTCAAGTTTTCTACTTGTTCCAACTTATGCCCTCCTAATCTTATCTTTCAACTTAGCCTTCCTGCTTCTTGAAAACTCCCATACTTATCTCTGGCCATTCAGATTCTCCATCTATTATCCACTTTTGCCTGGATCATATAAAGGTTTCCAATGAGATGCCTATCCTTCTAATCTACTGCTATTTTATGTGAAACTTTCAGACAGTGGTCTTTAGCCAGGCATTCAGATGCTCTTCTCTTAGTCTTTTGTAAATGGCTTTTTAGGCTATTTAGAATACCTTTACTGCATGAGAGAACAAAGTCACTCTACAGTATGCACATACTACTGTTTTTTTCATCTGGTATCAGAGTTTACTCAATGAAATCCTCTGGATTTCATTGAGTCAATATTATCACTTTCATCACTAATCATTCAAATGAGGTTATAACATCTCATCCATCCTCCTTTTACAAAAGCAATAAGAAAATCAGTTGGTTTTTTTTAGGAGCTACCATAAAACAAAACAATGTGCTTCTTATAGTTTCAGGAGACCAAAGATTCCAAAAATATCACTTTGTTTACAAGACAGTAGTTCTCGCTTTGTTCTACCATGTAACAGCATGATGTGGGAAAGCATTATCAATCTTCCCTTTGGTCACTAATTTCAAGTCTTACGTATGTATATGTTTACCTTGAAAATGACAAATGAGCCGAGAAAGTGACCTGGCTATTTTGAATGGTGACCTTGTAACAAAGTTTACTAGTGTTAATTCTTGGCTCCTTAAACATTTGGAATCCACTTTCACACAATTGATTGATGTTTACTGCATGCACATTAACTTGGTTACTTAACCCTTTGCACTCGGATTTCTTTGGTCCCTTTCACTGTAGTGGACTCAGTATTTGATCAAAATAAAATATGTATATTCATGCTGAGTGACACTCGACATGCAAATTGCTGGGATACATAGCCCTTTCGAGCCTCACTCAACACCCGAGTGCAAAGGGTTAAACTCAGGTTACATCACCTTAGATGGAACCATGTTTTATTCCATTTAAGCTAAAACTTTGCTTCTTCGTAAGGCCACTACTACCTTTTCCCCGTGCATATTTCAGGAGATGGGTGGGCCAGGGGGTTTGCTCAAGTTTGCTTGCATATAATTGGGGTGCATGCCCTGGTGATGCGTCACGTGAGAAGTCGAGGCACGTTCATCAAAGTGGGTCAAGCCCTCCTCGTTAGAAGGCAGCTGGAGGCCGAGAAGCAGTTGAAGGAAAAGATGATTCTGTCGGTCATGCCTCCAAAAGTGGCAGATTGGCTCATGAGGGAAGGCACGGCTGTGCCGACAGAGCCTCTAACGTCAACGAGGCTCCAAGATGGTGATAATGCCGATGATGACTGTGATGAACACGATGAACAACAGTCCATTGTTAGAAAGGTTTGTAAGCTTCTTGTTGGTAAATATGTTGGTTGTGCCGTACTGTTTCTCGAACTTGTATCTTTAGAAAAACACTTATTACAAAAATGAAACACTCGGTTTAGTTCCACAGGATATATTTAACCCTTTAGTGCTGAATGAACGATATATATCAGGTGTTCAGAATCATCCCCCCGGTACGGATGACCTTTTTTTTTTCATTTTTCCTTTATTATGTCACACCCTCGTATGCAGGGACTGTATACCAGCTTAGGGCTCCGGGTTAATAAGGGTTAATAAACTCAACTGGTTTTGACCTCATCAGGCCAGTCTCAAAAGTTTGTTATTCAAACACAATTCAATTTATGAAAAGTTATGTCTCTTACATAGAATAGCAATGTATGGTCTGAGGCTTGGTTTTTGAGGAAAGAAGAAGCATAGTCCAAGGCCTGTTGTGATAAAGTTATAAAGAATTGAGGAGGTGAAATGGACAGAAAAATCATCATCATTAATTCAATCTGAAGATTGGTTGACTGTAGCCCGCCATTCTTTCGTATCCAGTGCTAGCTCTCTTACCCCTTGGCAGAGTCTGACTGTTTAGAAATGGTCCTGCGTGAAAATTTCCACGAACCCCTTCTCTGACCTTTCCCTACCGTGCCTCCCCTACCAGCACCATGTCATCATAATTGCCAGCTCATCATTTCGGTTCTCTCTCTCGGTTTTGCATGCTAATGTTTGTTTGTTAACATAGGGAATTATATTTATTTTCCATGTCAAATATGCCAATAAAGAAGTTTGTTAATATGTTATATTAATTTCCCTGTGCCGATGTGAGGAAAACTGGCAACACTGTTTCCCTCCCCTCTAGTGTGTGAGTGAGAAAGTAAAGTAGGGGAGGCAAAACCGGGAGGGGTGTTAGCCAATGTAGATCCACTCACCATTCACCGAAAAGGACCATTTCTAAGCGATCGGACTCTAGGTCACCTTCCTAATATCTCTGACAATTTTTCCTATATATGTATTTGTACCTCAGTCTTCCCTGTGGGGCCTTCCCCTCTATTTTTTCATTCTATTATATTCTTCGCAAACCCATTATGCCCCAGAGTATCTCCTATCCACTTTATTCTTATTTCCCTTAAGGTACTACATTAACTTTGCTTCCTCCGCTCTTACACTTCCTCGTTTCTCCGTCCATCCTCTTAATTTTCTTCATTCTCCTCCAGCACCATGTTTCGAAGGCTTCTTATTCTTCTTTGGTCTGTTTTTCCAATGTTCAATGTCTCTGTTCCATAAGAGTGCCATGCACCATATGAATATTTCACATATAACATCCTTGTTTGGAGTGATATCTTCCTTTAGCACAGTAATCATCTCTTTGTCATGAATGCCTTATTAACCTGAGCTAATCTACTCTTGATATCCATAGAACATCATTCCTTTAGAAAGGATTCTACTTGCTCTAACTTCTCTCCTTGTAGCTTGACGAGAGAAAAAGATAGATGCATAATATTTTTGAGGCAGACAGGGTATTGGAGAAGAAGCACTTTTTGGGGGCAATCCAAAGGAAGGAAGGAAAAGATGATGGTATGGATACCCAGATGTAAAGGGTTTGTTGAAGACTGTAATGGAGCATATGATGTTGGGCGAGTCATTAGAAGTAGGAAAAGATTGAGAATTTTTGATAGAATGATTGCTGGTAGGAAGTACATAGTTATGAACAGGGATTATCTAATAATAATAATTTTATTGGTCCCAGGACATCATTATATAATTTATAGGACAGGTTAAAGATGGAAGAAAAGTAATACACGCAAATCCTGTTATAACATGGATATAAGGGAATGGAATTTGCACCCATGTCATTACGAGAAACTGCATGGGAAACAAAAAAACCCTGTAAAACCAAATTTTGTAACTACATGATTTATTTGCAGAATCCAATAGAAATGGATGTATTATGATTTGAATGTGTTGATATGATCTCTCGAAGTTGTGCCATTTTGTCACATGTTAGGCACATTGAGATAAAATTCGCTGCAAAGTTAGCTACTACTAACAAAGAAAATAGTCAATGTAATTTTCGGGGATAAAGTGATACCCGGGATATATCCGAAATCGTGGTGAAGTGAGGTGTGTTATAATAGGATTTTACTGTATGTAAATATACAATAACATAATGCATGCCAAGCATATACGAGGTGAATTCAAGTTATATGGCCTCCGATTTTTTTTTCTGACTAATTATTCACCTTAAAAACAATGAAACTTGTGTTACTTTTCAACGTAATCTCCCTGCAACCATACACATTTTTCGCAACCTAACACCATGATTCTTTGGCCGCGGTGAAGGCTTCTTTAGGAGTCTGTCTTGACTGGAAAATCGTAGTGACGCTCTCGGTGTGCGAGGCCAGGATTGCTTTGGTTCAGTGTCACATGATATTCTGCCTTCTTTAAACTGTCGCACCCATGAACGCAATTTTGACACATCCATGACTCTGTCACCACATGTCTCCTTCAACCGGTGATGAGTTTCAATCGGTGTCACACCACGAATGATTACATGCTGGTCATGTAACGAAAACGTCGCCATTTTAATTATCAAAAACAGTTCTCATTCTCGCGTCTGCCACTAGAGGTTTTGTCTGTCGCACAGTGCTGCCATCTCTGTCACGCATTGACAAAGTGTGCCCCCTCATTTTAAAACAAACCGAATGTTTCTATCCGGAGAAAAAAATTGTAGACCTTACTACTTTAATGCATCACATACAATATGTATATTATACTAGCATCCCCCGTCTCGACTTCACCCATTATTTTGTAAAGCATAGGGATAGATTGCGCAAGAGTGTAAGCCAAATGAATGTGTCCCCCAGAGCACCCATTTTACGTGTGTATTTTTATTGTTATTATTATTTTTGGTGCTGTGAATGGGTTAAGTCAACCTGTCATATTACCATAATGTTCAGATAACGTAGACGTGTGCTTTTGGGGAGCACCATCACAAAAACTGAGGCAATGCACAGATAATCTGCAGCCCAGACACTGCCCACACAGTTAATTGGGAGTTCACTCTATTTGAGAAAGCTAAAGTACCTAAATACATTGAATACCCAATGAAAATAGGTGGGTATCACATAATAAAATTCAGTAAGAAAAAGTAAAAGGAATACTTATGAAATGTACCTATATTCCAAACAATCTTTGGCTACAATTTTTTTGTCCTTATGTTTAGACTTTCGTAAAGCAGAAATTTATGTTAAAATAATATTTCAGGTGTCATCGCCTCGTTCATCTAATCCGGGAGACATCCGACAAGTTTTTCGACCATTTAACATGCATATAATGAAAGATGTTAGCATTTTATTTGCTGACATTGTTGGATTTACACGTATGTCATCAAATAAGTCTGCTGAGCAACTTGTTGGACTCCTTAATGATCTGTTTGAGCGATTTGATGGCTTGTGCAATGACCATGGCTGTGAAAAGATATCAACCCTAGGAGACTGCTATTACTGTGTATCTGGATGCCCAGAACCTGTCCCGGACCATGCTAAACGTTGTGTGGAGGTAAGTTGGTAAAAGTGTTTTGACATCTTTACTGAAATAGTCATATGACTTTGCAAGAATGTGCGTGGTGATATAAGAATTGTTATTTGAGTTTACTCACTGAAATTGAATCAGATTCATAGTTGTTATATATTTTATTGATGTTTTGATGATACATGCAGTTGCAGGCTCCAGGAAAAATGCTTTTTCTTTGCATGAAAAATTGTAATGTGTATTTAAGTGAAAGAGATTGGTAATCAAAATGTAAATGGGGTCACACAGTAGTTGTGACTTCTTATATTTAGTGATATAGAGCACTGGCTGATATAGAAGGACAGATTCTAGTTGATATCTGATAATGGCTGTAATGTAAAGAGGAAGAAATAAGGTATGGGAGTGAATTAACAAGTTGACGACCAGCTATTTAATACCAAACTCAAGCTGTAGGACCTGGCTTTTTAATGATTTCCAACACATATTGTACCAAAATCTATCTAGCTTACTTATTTCTTAACCAATTTCCATCAAATTAAAAAAATTTTACTCACCAGAGATTCTATTCTTTTGTATGATATTCCATAAAAATGTCCCCTTTTGCAGAGGAACCTTACTGAATATACAGTGAGTTTCCTTCCTAAGTTTCTTTTCAGAACAAACTCAGCACATCTGTGATGGATATTTCTTTTTCCCGTTCCCTACTATCTTGTCCATAGCATGGCTTCCCATTACTCTTGATGTTCTTGTCAGGTGGTCTCGATGAGTCGCTTGCTGTGTTGCCCCTCCTCTCTTGTCATTGGCTATCATCACCGCATGGTGACTCACTTCTCCCCTCCTCTCCCTTTGAGCTCTAACCTGGACCACTTCCAAATGTGAATTACCTTAACATCTCAGCTGCAGCAGCCTTGTTCTGTCATGACGGCTGTGTGCAGAAGGAAAGCATCTGTGGCATTCTTCCCTTCAAGTGCCAACAAGTGTTTATTAGCAGATAGCAGACCTGGGATGACCCTTATAAAACCCCATCCCCATTTCCCATCTGAGGGGAGCCAGTGGCGATATAATTGACCATGGTTAAAATATTTCATGCAGAAATATATCCAAATATGCATTCCATATTTACTTTCCCTGATAATTTCTGATTAATTTGTTACCCAAAAATACATAAATATTATCACGTTTTTATTAACCCCCTTTCCTGTCTGTTTGTTTGAATGGCTGCTCGGGTCAAAGTTGGGAATCGATTTGAAACTAACTTCCTTATGTGCTGGACACTTGAAACTTTAAATGTAGCTCAGAACTGAATGACAATGCAATTATATGTAATAATCTTTACAAACACATAAATAAATAAAGATATGTATATACATATTTCAATGCCAGATGAAAGGCAATGGCCGAGGGGTCCACAGTACTAAACATGCTTAATTCCCTATCTTAAGTAAAAGTCTCGCTGGCTCTGTGGTAGTGTGCAGGAATACCATCCTGGGGGTTGTGGGTTTGAGTCTCACAGGGGTCAACCTTTTTTTTTTTGCTGCAACCAGGCTTAAATTTTTCAGGGCTGTCGAGGGATCATTGAAAAAGTTGAAAATAATTTTATTTCCGATATCTCCTCTGCATCGCCAGAAGAAAATTGTATTCTCGAGGTGAAAAATGGACCTCTAGGAGAAAAATATAAATATTTAAGAACAGTATTCTTAAAACGAATTAAAAAAGTAAGAGATAATTTATATAATTATAAAATATTTAAAAACCATATTTTAAAACAAACTAAAAATTATAAAATAATTATATAAATTTAAAAAAATTAAAAATCACATTTTTAAAATGGACTGAAAAATATGAAATAATTTCTCTTATCCTCGTAATGAACATTTGAAAAAAATTGTGATTGGGAATTTTA
>WURS02000017.1:5598075-5619924 GCA_011762765.2 Rhinocypha anisoptera | reverse complement strand
ATAGTATAGTTATATGTAAAATATGTACCATCTATGATTTACAAATTGTATATATATTGTACTAAGAATAGCTCAATCTGCTAATAAAGACTGATATTATTATTATATTGTGTTTGGGCTCATTTAAATGTTTGGCAAATAATGATCTTGAGTCAGAGTTTAGTAAGGATCCGAGATGCCATGGGTTGCACTTGTGGATGTTTCTGCTGGTCTGACTAACATAAATTGCCCTGTAATCCTTATAAATTAATTTGTAAACTGCTGGTTTGGAAAACTTGTACACCATATCCATAGCGTTGCACAGAAGTTTGGAGAGAATCAAGGTTTTGTTGATTATTTCAACTATGGATATTCCTTGAAGTGAAGCCCAAGGTCTTAAACTTTATTTACGAGGAGTCTGACCAGAAGACTCCATTAGGTCAATATTAATTTCTATCCTGGGAAATAAAATTTCAACAGCACGTGATGACTATATGACAAAGCTCCCACACAGGCAAGGAAGTTGCAAAAATCTTAACGAGATTGGAGAATAAGACAAATGAGGGCACAGGTGAGGGTTGGTTCATTCTTAGGGAAGGAAGACAGGTGATATAATCATGGCGAGGATAACATAAAAAGAAATTGAGATCATATAGGGGCAGGAAGAGGCATATGTAACATGTTGAGATATTACACTCAGAATGGAACCCAAATTATAATTACAATGTTTTCACATGTTTTGTGGATTTTAAGATGACATTTAACTCAGTTGAGTTAAAGAAGTTAATGAAGGTATACAAGAATAAATGTTTGGACTGAGAGGATAGGAAACGTACGAGAAATATTGAAAAGATTCAGACAACATAAGTGAGAATGGATAGAGGATCTGGATGGACTGTATTAGGGAAGTGGAGGAGTATGATTTTATTCATTGTTAAATGTTAAAAGATAGATGCAAGGGGGAAAGTTGGTGCAGAGGTATTGTGGTCAAATTCACATTAGTCAGTCAACCAAATGGGCTGGAAGATTTACAGGTTCAGTGAGGTACATAGGGAAAAATTAATCAGACAAAAAGAAAGGTGATGTGATTCTATCAAAACAGGAAATGTAAAAAGATCACCACATTAAAAATAGATCACGTTAAAACAACATGGGATGTGAGGAGGAATTAAGAAGGAACCTGTTTTAATTTTTTCTAAGCAAGCCTGAATGGTGTGTGTCAGCAGTGCCTTTTATGTGAAATAGGCAAATACCACTTCAAAGAAAAAAACATACTGTCATAACTCAGAGCATAGTACTATGACTAACATAACAGGCGATTTATAAATATATGAAAGTGGATATATTGTAAAAATGCTGAAGCATTCCATCAAGCCTTGTATGAAAGTTAGCAAAGGCATGAAACTAGCTTCAATTAGGTAATAAATATACTTCTGATGCAGATAATCAGGATGAAAATCTTTAAACCCATCATATGAAAAAAATTGTAACTCATCAGTGACTACAACACTGGTACGAAGAAACTTTGGGATCTTAATAGACAAAAGACTTCAATTAGTTTCCTTATCAGTTCCTTCCAAATCAGCAGCATATTCTAATTAGCATGAGTTGTGGATGGAAAAGAATGGAACTTTTTAACGAATACTGAGAGACCTCAAAGAGAAAATTAAGGACCCACAAAGACATGTCTTCACATGACCAGGGGTCTGCATCCCACAAGCCAATTAAGCTGTTCCAGATAGCAAGACATTCCACTATCAATAATTCATTCAAGATATCCACAACTAAGCATATTAAACGGGGACTAGTGGCAAAAAGTACCTATACATTGATTACTTCCCAAGTATTGATATTGTCTTCCTACGGCCTCCATATTCATGTGTTGATATCAGTGACTTATATTTGTCTTTCTCCTGATGATCATGTTGTCGACAAACATTTTAACATTAGAGGGGATTATATTCTGCAAAAACACAATTGGCTCTAGGGTAAAGCCTGCATTAAACAACCTCTTTCCTTCATAATTGCAGAGACACTAACAGGTTTAAGTATCATGTCATAGAAACAAACCTTTGCAGTTGAAAATTAGATAAATACAATGATTTTCAGCTCATAATACTAGGCAAAGTAATGGTTTGGAAAGAATTCTGGCGTGATCCTTTACAATTTTTTAATGAGGCACCTTTTCACAAATCTAATAAAATAAATTCCTTTGGGTTGCTTTTGACAAATGATATGAAAGTTTAAATAACAGATGATTGTTTATTATTGTATGTCTTGACAAAAATTCCAAATTACTTTAGTCTACACAATCCATAATTTTTCATTCCTGATGTGCAAATCCACATTCCAAGACTTTGCTAATGGTATGTAGTAGCCCACTGCAGAAGATTTCGGGCAGATAAATGGACAAGTCATTCTATAGTAAGAATTCGATTCGACTCCAATACTAGACACAAAGATCTTAATTTAGAGAATAGTACTCATAATTTATCAGGAGGGAGGAAGATTCGTCTGACAACTGAAAAAATATCCAGCGAAAGCAGACCAATGTATTGCACATTTACCCCGAAACAAGCAGATATAAATGATAGCTTCCCTGATGCCATAATATACACCCTACGAAGCCCGAACATTCGATCAAGGAAAAATTAAGACACTTAGCGTAACTAAGTTTCCACCAATTCCAATAGCATCGTCTAGGCAGTTATAAGGAACCGCGAACAGAGCTAATATTAAAATATATCTTCAACGGAAATATAACTATTGTTCGGCAAATATTACGTGATTAAACCCTTTCTGCATACACCGAAACTCTCGCAATACATTCACTACCTTCTTCCCAGAATTACTCCTGGAGCTAAACCTACTCTTGATGATTCTTTGTTGCAGTCAGAGAAAAATGTGGGCCGTGTGAATTTGATTTGACAATGAGGTTCATAAATTGTCACAGCTAAGATTAATCACTCCACGGGTCCGATGCACTTTTACCTCCCAAGGGTTAACTCGATAACGTACAAAAGCCTACATTCCACATTAAAGCTTTTAACTAAAGCATCTCTCAAAATAGCCTAATATGTCCATTTAAACGTGATAGGTTAGGTTCGATTTAACAAATGCACCTGAAATCATTCTCATGGAATATTACGACGATTGGGGCAGCACGCCATATTGACACTAATATTCATCACGTAATAAGATACAGAGACAATGCTCCGACAACACTCATCAATTCATCGAACAATCATCAAAATTTGCGGAGAGAAAATCACTGTAAATCAGGGTACTGGTATGCTACCACTAATAATAACTCCCATTTTGCCAAGAGTACAGAATTTTTTAATATTCATAAACCGCACGTTCGTGAGAAACTGTCAATAATTTTGACATCGTTCCAAAACGTGCCGTAGAGTGGCGTTGCAGCGACTATGTGACCCTGACCTTCCCTACTTCGCGCGCGCGGAAAACACGTGAGAGACATATTGCGGTATGTTGACAAAGGTACAGCGGCCAATGATCCCAAATTGACTTAAGTAAACTTTAAAATATCATTAATATGACTTTTCATAATCAGAATCTTTCAGAAATCCAATGGTCAACTAGACAATTAGTCTCATCAAAGGCCACAAACTTAAGGGTATTTTGGTTCATCGTAAACAAAACTACATCGGACTGTACTGCAGAGAAAATGGAAATAAAACTGAAAACCGGGGGATTTAGGATAATCCTACCACCGCACTATGATTAGAATAAACGCAAATCACATAAGACCGCACTAAATTAAGTATTTCGCCATTGTTTCCCAAAATATGCCATTCTACAAAAGGCTTGGGCCCAGGCGACCCTCAATCCTGAGTAAAAACGCCTATATTACTGCACTGATCACATAGCATTTCGTCAACAGTCACTCAACACTAAATACACATTTTCACTCTCGTTAAATGATACAGCTTTCAGCTGATTTACGAACTAGCATGTCGGTGAAGAATGTGAATCAACAAGTAGTACAACGCAACAATCTCCACCTTGCAAATATCTGTTCCTATAACGCCATTACTAACCACTCAAACTCCAACGTAGTAATTTATACTTCTCAAAGAAAACCGGAGATCCGAATACAAATGGGATTAATCAGAATGGCAGAACATCAGGCAGCGGAGACGAATATTATATATTCACCTTAGACTTGAAAAATTCCTGACGGTGGAATCCACATAACGATAGAGCCACTGTATTCAGCACTAAGAAAAATCTAAACGAGTCCCGATGGCCAGGTAACAAGCCTTCTTCATACATCTAATAATATCATGATTCCGACAATATCTGATATAAACGACTGCGTATCATTTAAAGTTAATCTAATTACATTAAGATGACTCTGAAAAAACATTCACTTACCCAAAGTCATGCGAGACACTTCAGGCGGAACTACCTGCACGAATGCAAATTCCTCACAGCATTTACTAACCTTATACTTCCTCGACATACCTACCGCTGGAGCAATTACACTTCGTGAATCTTCGTGGATGCACATGACGTCAGGTAAACCCTTCGGAAACGCAAACAACCAATAGGAATACAGAATGTGGTCACATGGCTGGAGTTGACCAATGGCAGAGCAAAAGGCTCATTAATAGTCGGAAATTTTCTGACAAGCGTAGAAAAACTTTTCATCAACAGCCGCCATTTTGACTAACTCGGACTCTGTGGAAATTTGGAGTTTATTCTTGAAATTATCAATTCTGTTCCTTTTCGTATTAGCAGTTTCCGTTCTTATTTGTGACCTATTGTGTATTGTGCTATTCTAGTTGGTCGAGGTGTGTTAAAAAAGCTTTTTAAAGGAAAAAATCGTGATCGATTTGGATTGGTATCATTGTTGGAGTTCCTCGGTCGGAGAGATGGTGCGGGGTACCGTGTAAGCTCATCGGCCAGTTTTAGGCTTCGCTATGCCCCATGGTTGAAGGTGTATTTCTAATATGTGCCTTGAAAGGTGTATTAAACACCGAACTTTCGGCACATCAAAATTGAGGCGTCGGTTATGTCGTGAGATCTTGAAAAAGCCATGTGTGACCGAATCATATCGTAATAGATGGGATATTGTGTAGCAGGCACGGCTTGGTAAACAGGGAGATATGGCTGATCATCTCGTCGATGGGCCGCCAAGCAAGCGGCAAAAATTAACAGACCCGTTTCAGGGCACATCCGACTCATCGGGTAAGTTAATTTTGTTAGAAAAATAGTGCACATTAATTTTAAAAATGCTGTTAGTCGCTTTAATGTGGAAAAATAGGAAGGCGTTCCTTCTCATATGACGTTATGACCAGGTGTTATACATGTACACAATGTAAGTGTTAACTTATGTTGTTTGAATTTTTCAACGTATTTGCAATTTTTAGATATAGTTCAATTAAAAATTTTAAATTATCCTATTATTTTTTACAATTAAGTTAATTTTTTCCTTTAATTTTTATTTATTTAAATTCGCCTTGCTTATTTAAACATAGGCACTCGACGCTTTTGCAAGTAGTTAACGAAAGTAACTAGAGAAATCACCGCTTAGGAGTAAATATTTTGGGATTTGGAGTTTTACTAATTATTTTGCATGATTTGCATGGCAAGCATTCGATTCTGCCGTTTTGACATTTATGGATGTGAGGATTTCAATTAGGATGTAATGATTTTGTTTTTCTTTCGATAACTTTTTCTGCATGGTGAAGGGACATGCTGAAGATGGGTTAGTGGAGTCAAAATTATTATCATGTGGCGGATGATTTATTTTGTAAACAAGAGTTTCAGAAAGTGAGAGTTAGGAATTTGATTGCAATAAATCTGAAGTATCCATTGAAACGGGAAATGGCATCTTATATTTGTTTTTTGTTTCGATTCAAGAAAACATTGTGAATATGAAATCCCTAAATTGTTAGAAATTCATCTCGTATGGCCCGGTGGTAAATATATATTGTTGTTATAGCACATCTTAACTGTAAAACCGCAGTGATTTGTCATTGATCCCTTACAAGTTTCCTGTATTTTTGTTAGTTATTAATAAAATATTCTGGCTTAGGAACTTATCACTTATAAGTAAAATAGTTATTTTTTGGTGTTATTGAGTTAATTCTTAATTACATTTCTTTTCGGCCACAATATTATGCATGGACCAGACTCTTAGTACTTCTTCCACTTTCAATAGGGAATTATCGTTTGATATTAATCGCAAGAATTTTGCTCTACCTAAAGCCTCAGTATTATTTTTTATGTAATTTATTTTTTATCCTAGACATGTTTACATAAGCCATGGTATAATTTCTTTTTATTTCGAATCAATAATTTCAAGTCTTTTTACAATTTCTCCGTTGATGAGACGCATTACCTTGTTGATACAAAGTTTTCGTCATTGAAGAAATATACGCAATTTTTATCAGCGTGCGCATACAGGGCCTAAAATTTTATTTCGAGAATATATAGGGTTTCTCATTGGTACCGGACTTATAAATACGAATTGGATACAAATATTGTATACCATCCACAGTGCCCATCTCACCTTTATTGATGCACCATCCTTTCAACTTCGGGTTGTCATCCACTCTTGGAAACAATGAGGGAGGTCCAAAGCTACAGCAGCAGTGGATGTTGCCTAAGAGAAGTAATTTTAAATATGTAAAACATGCAAAATAGCACACCACTCTGTCGCGTGGCCTAAATACATGGAGGATGTGTCCTAGTGTACTCTCTATGTTATTAATATAACATTAGCTGAGAGAGTCTTTGTAGAATTACCCATGTAAAATACCTATGTGTGCCTTTGTGCCAGAGATACGTCTAACTATGCAACTCACATGTATTATTTCGAGTTCTTAATTTGTTGGGAGTGACTATAAGTTTAATCTTTCTTCTTGTTTTTCCATTAACACGTAATTTATTTACTTCTTAATCCTTTATGTGCTAAATCACGGGCATATGCGATGTTTTTCTCATATAATTAAACAATATTAAAATAATATTCACCTTCTCTCAAATACATTTACACGTCATGAAGTTTATGAGCCATATTATGCTGTTATTTAAAGCAGTTTCCTAATGAAATTGCCCTAATAAAATTTATTTATTTTTTCCTATTGCCTGGTGTGGATAATGATTTTTAATTCTGTGGTTGCTTTATGGTTGATTGAATACGACCATCTTGCTCTTGGGGTAAGCAAGCTTTTTTGTAATCACTGTGAAACATTAGGATGTTTTGATTTCCATAAGTTGCATTTGTACCTTTGTTCACCTTTGTCTGTTTGTTTTCTGTGTAATATACTGTATAGAACTAAGGTGTCTAATGGTGTGGTATCTTAGTCTGTTGAAATTTCATGTTTTAATATTTTATTTTTTCGGAAGATTAATCGTTTCAATGGTCATTTTGTGCATTATTAATATGTTATATATGTTCATCTCATGTTGAATTGTGGTAAAGAAATTCTCTTTTAATATATATACATGAATATATATTTGATACGTGATCTACAAAGAATGGATTATAACTATTTTGTGGCATTTATGATCATTCTTCCTTTGAATGCAGTGATACAATTGTTTGAATTATGAATCTGTTATAGTTAAATTTAAACTGATCGATTTTGTAATAATATATATTTTCAAATAGTAGTTTCTATTATATGTCACTACTTTGATAATGGATATGTCTCTGGATGCCTAAATGACTTTTCCACTTTAAATTTTTGCCATACTTCAAAGATTTTTCATTTTCGTTTTTTTTAATATACTTCATGGAAATTGACTAGTTTAACCTATGGGAAAATTTCCTATATATATCTTTCTGGAAAAAAAGATGCTTTAATGCTCACTTTTATATTTACAGACCTCTTTACCAACACGGACATGTTTGATCTGGAAAATGATCTTCCCGATGAGCTTATGTCCTCTGGATCTTGGGGAAGCACTGAGTCATCAAAGCCACCTGCTACAGGCCCCGGACCTGGTTCAGTACCGAGTGGTGGTGGGGGAAAAGGTATGCAGAATGGTGCTGTGGACTCCACAACACCTGTTCTTGTGGTTGGAACTGGACCAGGATCCTCACAGGAGAGTTCACTGCCTGTGGGTAATCAAAGTGGGGCTAATCACAGGCAGTCGCTCGCCCTTCTCATGCAGCAAACACAAGGGAAGGTTCCTGGTGGGCCACCTCACTCTTTAGCAAATTCCATCACGGGTGTTGGGGGTCCCAGCCCAGGAATGTCCACTGCCACCACACTAAGTGGAGCCAAAAGCCCTCATAGTGCTGGAAATAGTCTACAATCTCCTCCCAATGTTGTTGTAAGCAAGGGGAGTGGGCATGTTGCAGGGCCTCCTACATCAGCTCCCCCTGCCCCACAGCCATCTGGAATGGATAGGGACTCAATGGGTAACATAACTGGACTCGCCAACAGTATGGCTAGCAGTATGGCTACTCCAACTAGTATGACAATGTCTTCTGTGGCTAATAGTGTTGCAATGTCCATGTCTAGTGCTTCTGGCATGTCTGCCATGGGTATGGCGGCTGCGGCTGCTGCCGCAGCGGCGGGACTCACAAGTGCTCCAAATAGTATGGGTGGGGGAATAGTGACCAACTCATTGGCGGGCCATGCAAATTCAACTGGTAGCATGGGTAACCTTGCTAATAATTTAGCAAAACAGCAGCAGGTGGGAGCTGGTGGAATGACTCATGGTGTGGGAGGTAATTCTGGGATGGGGACAGGTGGACCTCCATCGGGTCTCCCTCCAAATGCGTTACATCATCAGGGATTACAGAATGGACCTCTTATGTCAAATGCTGGTCATGTAATGACTAGGACTGTTGCCGCAGCAGCAATAGGTCAGGGGCCATTGCGAGGTCCAACTTCTCAAACTCATGGTCCTCCTGGTCACCCGGTCGGGGTGGTTCATCCAGGTCTTGGAGTGCCAGGTACACGGATGCAGGTGAGTGATACAAAATGAAAATTGAATCAACAGCTAATGCATGTATCTGACAGGCATCAGTTGTCTCCATTCTGAAATGCATATGTAAATTGGAATTTCAGGCGCCAAACATGCAAGCAATGAATCAGATGGGTCCAGGAGTTGCTTCGGCAGGTCCTTATTATGGATCTCCAGGAAATGGTCCCCAGGCACCAGGTGGGATGCAGCCACAACGAAGTGTGGCCCCTAACATCACCATGGCTACCCGGTTTGGAGGTCCGGGGACAGTTGAGACTCACCCAGTGGGTGTGGTACATCCTCAGCCTCAGGGTGGACCTCAAGTTTCAACAGGCCCACCGCCACCATCAGCTCCTTCACCTGCCCAGCAATCACAGATGTCCGTCCCATCAGGAGCCGCCGGTGGTCCTGGTCAACAGGCCCCCACTGGAGGCCCTCCTCCTCAGCCAGGTACTGGAGCACCAGTTGCTGCTCCTGGGAACACGCCAAGTCAGGGTACAACTCCCACAGCTGACCCAGAAAAGAGAAAACTTATCCAGCAGCAGCTTGTCTTGCTTCTTCATGCACATAAATGCCAGCGCAGGGAAAGCCAAGCCAATGGAGAGGTGTGGCAGGTAATTGATTTTGCTCTCGTTATTTCCACTTTATCCATGTCATTGTCTTTATAGTGTTTGATAGATAAATGGCAATTTTGTTCTCTTTTCAGTGTACGCTTCCTCATTGCAAAACAATGAAGAATGTTCTGAACCACATGACAACATGTCAAGCGGGGAAGGCCTGTTCCGTGCCTCACTGTTCATCATCCAGACAAATCATTTCTCATTGGAAACACTGTACAAGATCAGACTGTCCAGTTTGTTTACCTCTGAAGCAAGCTGATAAGAACAGGAATAATCCCAATGGTAAGTTTTTTGTTGTTTTATTTTTTATTTATATTTGTTTTTTGTAGTGATAGGCATTTTCATTTTTTGTTCTCATTGTTTCCTCGGTAGTTGTTTCAAGTCAGCCGCCAAGCAGTCAGCCAAACCCATCTCCTTCAGATATGAGAAGAGCATATGATGCTCTCGGAATCCAGTGTCCAGGCCCTAACTTACTACCAAATGTATCTCGAGCAAGAATGGTTGGGCCTCCTGTGGGTCCTGGTGTCACTGGTGTTCCACCTGGTGGAGTCCCCAACATGCCAGGTGCAACGGGAGGACTAAGAGTAATAGCTCCTCCTCCTGCAAGTGGTCCATCTCCATCACTACCTGCCGGGAGTGCCAGTGGAGGACCTGCTCCAAATGTAACTATGTCGATTAGTGGAGGTTCTGGGGTCACTGCCACTGGAAGTGGAGGCGTGGAGACTAGTAGCCAGCCTCAGGCAACATCTGGCATTCAAGTTGGAAACATGCAGAATGCTATTTTTGGGGGACCTGAACCACAACAAAATCAAACTGGAAATGTAAGTTTCTATCCCTTTTTTTATTTAGAATATTGTGTGGAATGTTTTTCTCTTTAGTTTTTTGATGTAAATAAATATACCTTCATTTTCCCTTAATTGTTTTAATTCAATTGTCCCTCTTGATTTCTACATTCCCCATCGTTACAATTTTTTCTTTCCTCAGGTTACTTAAATATGAAAGTTGACTCACTCAAGTGATGTGATTAGTTCTTGTCATTTCAGCAGATGGTGGGCGGTGGTGGCCCTGGTGCAGATACCCACATAGCTAATCTCCAGTTGCCTGCTGGGCTTCAGCCTGGACAAGTGACAGCAAATCCAGTGCCAGGGACCAAAGAATGGCACCAGTCTGTGACACCAGACCTGCGTAATCATCTTGTTCACAAACTGTGAGTATATATAATTGTATATCCACTGTTAGTAAGTAGATTCCATTGTTGGCTCATTGTAATAGTTCTGCAATGATTCATGTTACCAAAGGCACTTTCTTTATGTGTGACTAGTTAACCTGGGAATATTCTCAAAAGCACCAATACTTCTGCCAGCCAGGTTAGCCTAGCAGCTAGTGCACTTTCCAGATAACCTAAAAGTCGTGGGTCGAGTCCTGCCCAGGGCATGAGAGTTGTTTGTCCAATAGGGCTTTTTCTACGATGTTGACAAGGTGCGAAATGAACATAACCATCAAAGCACCCTATAATTAAAAATACTACTACTACTGCCACCGATATTACCTTGTCCTTTACTGTAAATTATTTCTCCAACTTTGCGCTTGTCTCTAAGTTGCATTCTGAAGTACTGTAAAAGATATGTCAGATAAGAGATGAGCTAATTTCTCTAAATGCTTCATATTTCAAAGAACTATAAGTTGGCATCTGTTACTTTAACCCTTTTGAGAGTTACGCAACAATTTATATTGTCATTTGCAGTATGCCCTAGAAGTGCCAAAGACAGTACCTATATCATTGTCTTTTTATAGATTTCAAAATTGTTTTCACCCTTTAGTAAGTAATATACCTTGTACCATAATACAAGAATCCTCTCTTGTTAAGTATGTAGATTATGATTTTGACTGATAATTGAAATGTTCAGTTGTCGCCTAAAAGCAAGTGACTAAATTTTAAGATCTTCACACCGTGTATTTATTTTGAAGGTATTACTTTTAGCATGTTCTTATTTTTTAATAGCTTTGAAGCATTTTATTCACTGCGATGTACAAGGATAAAACATGCAAGATAGTTTTCAATACGTACAGATTCGAATTCTTGTTCTTTCCATGAACGGTTCATGACCAAAACAAAAAGATGCTAGGTTTCTAAATACTTTCTCTACTTGTTGCTTCTAATTAGATTATTTTTTGCCAATTGTTCCACTTTGATCAAGTCATTGTTTTGTAGCAATGAAAGTAGAAAAGATACTACACCTGATACAGCTGGGGTGTTGAGTCGGCAATGCGGCTCCCATTGCAAACCTCGTCATTACAGTAGTTGCAGTAGTGGAAATCGAAAGTTGATGGTGATCAAAAAAGAATACAACATTTGTTATCTCTGGATTTTGTTTGCATAAGATAGTTTTACCACCTTGAAAGTTTGTAATATGGTCATTGTTTTTGATTTATGAATTCAATTTCAGTACTTTGTAATGTTATTGTTAATGTTCAGATATTGAGTATCATAACATTCTCACATATATTGTTCTCTTGTCTAGATAAAGTTTCACCTACTATGCATCAAACCATTTTGTTATTTTCCCCTAAATTTTATTCAATTCACATTGTAAAAATTAAATGAGCGTTGATTGAAAATTGTGCAATCCCTTTGGTTTTTATATAATATATTATTTTTAAATTATAACATTTTATGCTTCCTGATTTTTTCGTGAGAGGTAGTATTATTCAGTATTTTAAGTTTAAAATTAAACTAGAACAATTGTGTGGAATCGCAGATTTATAGCAATTTTTTTCACATGTGTTAAGGTGGGAGTACTTACTTTCAAATGCTAAAAAAATCATGATACAATACTAATAAATAAATAATGATTTTTTAAAAGTACTGGCCTGCAAAATTCCCAAAATACCCATGGCACTTCGGGGAGTACCCACCAAAATATCAATGGCACTCAAAGGGTTAATGTTACATAATTGTATGCTTTTCTTTTTAAAAGATGGTTTAATAGATTTGTAGGATATTAAGTTTCATGTTTAAAAAAAATGACCCTAGGTTGGCCATTTTTGTTATATATGCCATCCTTAAAGCCCTGTTCACATGATTAAGTATTTGTGCGAGTTGATAGATGAGCTCTTGCATGTCCAGATCCACTGTTGCAATCCACTTTGTAAACAAGAAAAAATGTGCATTTGCTTGGACGCAAGCCCCTGTACGAATCTGGTGCAAGTGTTTTTGCAATTTACACTCATAAACCTGCTGTCCAGGTTACCTAATATAGAGACTACTGGTGGTGGTTTGGTAAAATAGCTGAGACATGCTAAGATCCTTGTTTGTTGATGTAATGGATTACTTGTTATATTTTGATGTATGCTTTTAATTTCAACCAACATTCCGCATGAACTTTTGCCTTTTTGCTACCTTGAGAAATCTATTTTACAAAATTAAAATAAGTTGTCTGAAATTCAGGAGTTTACTTGAAGTTGGCCTTTTTTCTCTATATTTTGGCGTAGAAACGGCTTTACATGCTTAATTTGTTTATAAAAGTGTTTTGTGCAAAAAGCACAGAATTTTTTATTGAATCTTTTGGTTAAGATTTTTCTCTACAACTTGCTACGAACCTTTATACACAATTTTTTTAAAATTTTTTGTTTCTGAGATTTTAATGAAGACAATGAAAGATCTTAATTAATTTTTAATAACTTGAGTATTTTGAATGAATTATGAAATCGACATTCTGAAATTAATTTACTTTCTGGAGATGTGTTTATTTTGCAAAACTAAAATCGGCATTGTCAGAGAAACAGGAAGTTTTTTTTGAATTCGACCATTATTCCTCATACATTTTGGCCTAGGCTTGCATTACTACACACCAGCCACTGTGACATTTGATCTTAGTTATGTACTAACTTACCTAATAAAAGCATTTATTTGGGGCTCAAATATGTGTATCTAACCCAATATGCAAAAACCTAAGTTTAGCATTTCATTTTTTGGCATTTATACCACCTTTTTAGGAAATGGTACCACTGTGTACATTTCCACCTGGCCACTCGTAAAATCCACTGCACTAACCATTAATTGTAAACAGTGTTCTGTCCTTTATATCATTCTGCTGTAAAAAACATTTGTGCAATGCGCTGCTATTCCGCTAAGGAATTGCTAAAACACATGAGCGAACACTTGGATCATGTAAACACCTTTTCTTCATGGATGCAAGAAATACTATGATGGTCACATTCAAGATTTCACGTTCATTGGACTTGGCAAGTACTTACATTGTGTAAATAGGGATTAAGGATGTCTAGTGTAGCCTGCTTGAAAGTTCCTGTTCATGTGTGAAGGAACGGTTTTTTGGCCTGGGAGATTGCATTATTTCTAAGGACTGCATAGATGTGAAGGTGTGGGTAGAAGCAAAGTTGAAATGACCATTCTCCTTTGGTACTTCACTGTTTTCCACTTTGACGATCCTTGTTAACTTTTTCCCAAATTTGCATTCACTTGAATGAGTTACCTGTGAATCCTGATTATGGACCGAAAACGAACCCGAACACCCCTTCTTTCTTCAGTTGGCCACCCTTGGTTTCAGCCCCATTTTCCTCTCAAAGCCTCCTCTCTTCAGGTCACTGAGTGAATGAGAAAAATTGCCCTCCCCTCCAAGCTCCCTCCCCAAAAGGTGCCAACATTGTTGCCTCTTTTTTCATGCTTCATGAAATGTATATTTTACAATAACATTTTATTAAATATTTAAATACAGCCTAAATTTATTCACACGACCATCTTGCTTATGGGGCATAACCTATATATATAGCCTCTTTTGTTCTACCAAGAAGGGTAGAACAGAAGGGACTTGGGGTCGGAGTATCTACCAAGCCTATCAATCTCTCCCTCTTTTCTTTCATATTTTGTCCTGGTTCCTAGGGCATGACTCTCGTCTCCTCTCAAGTCATCTGTCCACTGTTTACATGGTCCTCCTCTTGGCCGCTTCCCTTTTTACCACTCTTTACTTCTCATATTCTGGGGAATCTACAGTTTTTCATTATTTTCAGGTGTCCCAGTCATCTTAACCTGTTACCCCCTATACTTTACTTCTTAGGCTACTCATTTCACTCTCATTCATTTCCAATGTCTAGATATAGAGGTTAACTCTGAAATAAGCAATACATGTCAAGCATGCAGTTGGAGACAATAAGTAATGGTCCTCGGATGATTCATGGGTGTATCCTTGGTTAAGAGAAATGCTATGAAGGTGCCATAGCCAAGCAATAGGCTGCTGCCAAATATACAGAAGCCAACCTGGAAGAAGGGGCAGCATCACTCCTTCATATGAGTTATAATGGAGATCATAGGGTCAGTATGGCAACATTAACTTTACTTCAGCTTCGTTTAACATCCGTGGTACTGCGATTTGAAAAGCAACTGGAAGCCTCCACGTTATTCTCCCAAGGAGCAGTGTTTCATTAATGACGTGAAGATACCCTCTCAAGTAAAATATTCCGGATGTAAATTACTCCACCATTTGGATCTCTGGACACAGACTACTCGAGAGAGTACATCTGCCAAATGGCACGAAGATTCAGAATAGGAATGTGTCATCTGATCATGCCAGGCTTGTCGTATGTATGAATTGTATATGGAAATCTGTAGCATGGGACTAAAAAATTCAGTGAGGTTCAGATGGTTTGAAGAAGACTAGGTATAATAGCTAATAATTGATAGCTATATAATTGTCACAGATTGCATTAATGGAAATTTAGGAGTGGGCATAAAGAGTAAAAGTGAAAACATTCATCTAGTGAAATGAAGTTATTGGTGATTATAGCCAAAGACCTTCAGATGCCATAGTATCACAAGTTTACATGCACACAACAGAATATGCTGCTGATGATGTGGAGGATTTTATAATCATGGTCATGGTTGCTAAATGAATGTATAACATACTTTTCTACCAATTTAGTTTTTTTAATGCATTTCACTGTGATATGGCATCATCAGATACTGAGTCGACAAAATCATGACAATTACATATAAGCAAAAACAAAGTTGGGGTGGGTTGAGGATCATACATTTTACATTGATTCTGGTACTTTTTTGAAGGCCCAATATTTCTGCCAACCCAGTGACCAAGCTGTATCACAGTGAAAATCCACTTTACGAAACAAAATCTGTGGAAAAGTGCTATATACATTCATTTTGTAATCATGGATATATAAAACTTCCATGAATTGAGGCCCGACATTATAACTTGATATGTCATTGTATTTAGGTGGGGGTAAAAGAAGAAGAATTGTCTTTGGAGATTATTCCTCCACTTTCTTCTCCATTTTCCATGCACCTAAACTGATGACGGAAATAAAAGGTTTGCACATCAACATTGACAAGAGCAGTTATCAATGGAAGTTTCTATTCCTTAATATTTTACCTTTTACATAGCCAGAAATGAAATAGAATTACTATTTATAATTAAGATGATCTGTGGAATGTGGAAAATTTTAAGGATGATGTGCAAACTTGATACCTAGCATGCAGATGTTCATGTATCACATTGGATAAAGCATTTTAGGTGGGAAAGTATACTTCCGATCCTAAATCAACTAATTTACAATTTTGTGAATTGTTTTTTCCAATCAGTACCATATAGATAACTAATTCTGCCAGTAAAAGAATATTTATTAAAGTTTAAGCAATTTCTGGGTTCCTCCAATTGATCTTGGTGTCCACAGTAAAAAAGATTCATAAGAAAAGAACCTGATTTGCTCCACCATTTTGTTTTTCAAGGAACACAAGAGTAGGTTGCACCGAGCAATTGTAGTATTCTGACATTCTCATAGAGAAACTGTGGTACCTTTATTGTACACCTTGCATAATGTAACTCCTCTGAATTTTGTGAATTGTTTGCTCATTGACACACAACACAGACCAATTTCCTGAAGGATTGTCCCTGATCTTCTCAAAAGCTTTTCCCCAGACTGCTTTAGAGCAGCAATATCCTTAGGTACCCAAGGAACGCAATTGTTTAAGTTGCCCAACTTTCGGCACAAAGACTAGATAATAGCAGCTTTTCAATTGCAATCTGCACGTTTTTGAAACAGCTTGGAAGGTTTGGGGGGTTATGACTATTTACTAGAAACATATGGCTTTTGTGAATGCCAAAAAACCTATAACAGAAGTACTGTATGGCAAAAGGTGTAAATTTATCCAGTTACTATACCCTGTATAATTGATCTATAGTATTGAAATATAGGGTGAAGAATTATCATTAGGTCCCATATGTACCTACAGTGATTAATTATTTAGTTAACACCTGTTACAAGAGATGAAACATTTAGTTGTGGGATTACTGTAGTAACAAAATATTTGATGATGATATTTGTCTGCTTTCAAATCATGATTTGTACTGTGTACATGCCACTACTCCACGTGTGCATTGATTTGTGGAGTACTGTCCAAATACAGTAGAATCTTGATTTTACATATCACATAGGGACCCAAATTTTCTGTTTTGTAAAATCAAATAATGTAAAATCAAGATAATAGCTAATTTTGATAAATGTGGTATAATTTTGTAATGCATCATAATACAATGCTATATGCTTGGAAATTTATAACTTTTTTCACTACAAAGAGATCATTTATGCACATAGTATTCAGTAATTACTGCAAATAATTACAAATGAAACTAGCTTCATTATGATTCAGAGAACAAAATTTTTGAAAAACAATAAGTTAATTTCTTCTCAGAGAACAGTATAAGTGGAGAATTACAAATTATCTTTATCAAGTATATAGTTAGGAAGCATGCGTATCTGAAGGGAAAGTATAAATTGTATTCAGAAACAAATTTGAATATAGGACAGACATAAAACATTAACCAATATTAGAGAACTTCTGGAGATCACTAAAGGAAAGTTTAGCACATTAAAGTATATAGTGACATATCAGACAAGTGGATTCAAATGAAAAAGAAAATACAAATTCATCTGCAAACTTCATTTTGAAAAATTATGTTATCTTAAAAAAAATCAGTGATATTTGTCTGCACTTTTAAATATTCCAGTTTCGAGACAATTTGCCTTTGCCTTGACAACTCTGACTTTCAACTAATCCCTTTTCTAGCTTGTCGATGAAAAAGGGACCTGAAAAGGGGACCTCCTGTTGATTGGCAGTCTCTCCCTCCCAGTCTGACCTCCAACTAATACCTTTTCCTGCATTGTCTTCAAGTCTAGCTCACCGCTCCATATGCTCTTTTATTTCGATCGATCGGCTATTAGGATGAAATAGCACCAGGAAATGACAGATTGAAGCACAGATTCCAAGATAAGTTGTTCAGTCATTCCCCAGGAAAGTCTGTGGCATAAAATCACAGTCTCTTTATGTAAAATCACCACAAAGTCCCTCGTAAAGCTTTCCTTACAATGTACATTTGCAAGGCTTGGTGACTCCTGCGAGTTATGCAACCCGAACAACACACAAAAATCTACTCACTGTAGTGATGACAACTTGTAATATGCAGCAGAACCCCCTATGTTTTAACACGTGGACCAGCCAACGCAAAACGATCACTCGCTACAGCGATACTCTCATTATAAGCCATGCTCGCTATAGTGGACTTCTACTGTACTTTAATCGGTGACTACCATTAAATTCGATGTGAATATTCCCGATTTTGTTGCAGTGTCATTAAGTTCTGCGGTTTTGTTTCGTAAAAATGAAAGGCTACTTCCGGTGGGGACCAAAAAGGCTTTTCGTAAAATCTTTATATCGAATTTACTTAGTATCAAATAATAACTTCATAAAAATGCATAGAGGGATAGTCGGGACTGCTTCATCACTTGCGTAAAATCAGAATACATAAAATCGAGATTCTACTGTGCAATCCACAAGTTTTCCAGTAAATGCTTTGGGAATAAAATAATGGCTCAAGTGCAACCAAGATTTGGTACTACAGGTTTTTCCTGTACCATGATGTGTACAGGATACATTATAAGTATATATAAATACATTATGTAGATTAAAGCAACCTTAGCCAAAGGGAGGCTACAAGAAACTAACTCTTAGAGGAAATTCCAACACAGTAGCTTCTGATAAACCATGTGCCTGGGTAATGTTTATTGGTGATATTTTGTGAGATTCTGGTACATGTTTAATAAAAACTAAAGACAAGCCGCAGCAACATGAGTGAAATAAATAAATTTGGTAAGAAAATCTTGTTTGTTTATTAATCTCTGGGATTGTTTTTATTCCCAAAATATGCTAAAAAGTCCCACTCTAATAATCTTTTTGAGGCCCAGGGTCCTTTTCTGCTGAAATTGAATCTGTATTGCACTCTACCACTCATTTCCCTGTAATGGGTGGCAACTTAGCCTCTTCTGGAATTTGCATGTTAGGTTGTGTGCCAAATATTTTACCCAGAAAAATATACCCATATGTTTGTTAGATTTTTAGTGTTAATTGGTCTTCTTATTTTGATAGTCCATGAATGAATTATAATCAGTTCCCTGACTGTATAGCAATGTGTCATGCTTAGCATGAAAAGTGATGCCACAGCATAGGAAGTAAGGACAGAAAGTAGGTCTGTCTGTAATGCCCAAGTTTTTTTATAGCTTGAGCAAAGATATTATAGTAATTCAAACTTCAAATACTTATTAATGCAAAATAATTTAAAACTGAAATGGTTTTAACATTTAATTGTATGAATAAATATTTTAGTTTGCAACGTAGGACCTAGGACTCTTTAACCTAAAGGATAACAAAGATTTTTGGTTATATAGTAATATATATTTATTTAAAGACATAACCTGAAAAGTATTTGAATCATATTATAAAAACAGTACTCCTCATTAACCATTAATGTGTGTGACATAAATAATTATTTTTCATCAAATATATTAAATGAACTACTATACCTAAAAATAATAAATATTTGTATGTAACAGAAAAAGAATGTTACACTGAAGGCTCTAATTTCTCAGTTTTCTATACTCAAGAGTCCTAACCCTTCTCTATCTGTATAAGGGCTCTTCATTCAGTGTTTTGTTGTGAAAAAATTGAATACTATAATATGTATTCTACGTTTACTTGAATATTCTTTTGGCCCAAAATTCCTGTAGTTAAACTTGTGTGGGGGGATACATTTGTATTCAAAAATGTTCATAACAGCAAAAAGTACAGGTAGTGCTTAGTTCTCACTTTATTTTGATGTTCTTGAATGATTTCTTGGTGCTTAGGCCTTAGTTTACTCAATATATATATATATATCTTCATCTACGTTTCACTAAATATGTCACAGGAGCCCATAATTTTTTCTTTGCAAATGCATACTGAATTTATATAATTGGAAATACTGTCATTTGTTGATATCCTGAGGAAAGACTGGTGAAACAAGGTAAAACACAAAGGAAGTACCTCATAACAACTCTTGAAATTTATGAAAAGAACACGTGGCAACTCTGTGCCCCTTGCGGGTAGACTGCACGCAAAGTATCTCTGTTTTAGTGCACTATTCCTGGAAGTGTCTCATACCTCAACTCACCTTACTTATGTTGTTTATTCTTCCATGTAGCACTGTATCTACCAACTTTCAACTCATAAAATTATGACAGTTTAGGAAAGTCATGCAAGGTAATTGCAATGTAACTGCGCCATAGCTGAGGTGATATTTTCTCAATTACTAGGCCAACCAACATAAAACCAGTTCCTTCAACCACCGTAAACATTTTTAATACATTAATTTTACCATTATCTCCACTGAAATTGCATTAAATTGAATACTTATTATTTTATTCAAGAATTTATAACCTCTTCAGAATATGTCTGTCAAAGGTCTCAAAATTTTTTTCCAAAGTTTGGATTCCAAAAATACGAGTGTACACTATATTCAATGGGGGAGTATATTCAGAGAAAGAAAGTTATTTGTAGTCTATATGTGGAACAAATCTCATTGTTGACTCCAGTTTTTCTTTAACAGCACATGTGAGTGCAAGCATATTCATTTGACCTATGACCTTAACTTACCTATAGCATAGCTAGAAGACTGTATAATTACAGTGGACAATCGATTTCTGGAGAAGGTGGACTCAGATCTCCCATCACTTTTTTTAAGAAAGTAATCAGTACTGCTGCTGTAATAGAGGATTTTCCAATAACGGAGTAGTTTCAGAAGTATTGAAAATTTCATTGAGTGTCACCCAAATGTAGTAACAGGAAAGTTGCTCATGTACCTCATATGGCTTCACAGTTTCACATTCTCCCTATAATCCAAACCTGACACTGTGGCTTTTACTTGTTTCTAAAACTGAAATAACACCTTTGTGGAAAGCATTCATCTATATTTACAGGTATACTTTGCAATTCACCATGGGAATGGTAGGGGGCAGGAACACCAATTCTTTTTATAAGTTTTCACAAGACATTTTAGAAATATTCTCCCCCCATCAATTCCTGAGTGATTGCTGGGTTTTGCTAGTTTAGATATGTACCTCTCTTACTTTGTGAATGTGACCTATGAATTAAATTCACTAGTTGTAAGTTATTGTAATAAATTAGACTAATAAGTCTTAAGTCCTCATTACTCTAAAAATTTCCAACTGAGTTGTGTAATCATCACTGAGGCACTATAGGTCTTATTATAGACATTTTTAAGAAATCTTGCTTCCCTTTGTTGGACTGTATAACTACATGAATAGTCTTTTCAGATGCACTCCATACACTGCAAAAGTATTTGGAATTACATCTCATGATAGATTAATAGCAATGCCTTACACCTTTAAATCACTCCTACCAACAATGCATCTGATGAAACCCAATTTTTTCCTTGTCTGTCCACAAAGTTATGTTTCTTTATAGAAATACTAGCAGAAAATTATTATCTTGTCAAAGCCCGTATCCGCATAGTAGCTAATGCAATCCTTGAGGGGCAAATATGAAGCCAACACCATCGTTGTCTCATTATTAAGTATGACAGATAGGTCAAAACTTGCATTCGTTTCTGTGGCTGTCATGTGAAGAAACTTGCTGATGGGGCAGAAAAATATTTTATAATTATGAGGATTGGAAAATATACCTTCATACCTTGAGTCATCAAGACATTGGAAGCTATTATCATCTCCACAAGGTCTTCACCTTCTCCATTCACCAAATCAATGCCGTGAATCATTTTTTTTATCATCTACGCTAGTACCTCACTGGAACTTGACCCGTTACCTGTTTTTGACATATTATTTTGTTCTCTATGCCATGCCTTCTTGCTACTGCCATCTATCGGTTCTTATTCATACTATTAGTCGTATTAGGAAAAAAACTGATACTATTTCCCTCCTA
>WURS02000017.1:5582934-5597975 GCA_011762765.2 Rhinocypha anisoptera | reverse complement strand
TCACGTTTAAGCTTCGATATAATCAATGCACGATCACTGTTATCGTTCGTATAGTTCATCAGTAAAGTACGCCAGCCACCATCTTGCCTCTCGTCAATTGTCGTAAATTGCGGGATAATTCAAATTTTGAAAGTGTAAATAGCGAGATATGATTACATTAAAAGGATTAAAAAATCCTAGGGACCTGAAGCAAATGTAAATCATGGAAAAACGTAATTTCGGGGGACGTAAAAGCGAGGTTTCACTGTATTATAAAAATTCAAAGTAAATATAAACTAGTACATGGGTTCTGCAACATAGGGAAATTTTACATTCTATGTTTGGTAATGACACCATAAAAATTTGGAAACCCTATCAACATTGCACAATGTTGACAGCATAATAAAATAAAATTTGTGCTTAATTAGCTATACTCTATAAACTATCATTTTTGAACACCCCTTCTGAACTATAAATTTAATTATTTATAGTGGTCTCTGTTGCCTACCATATGTTTCATTTTTTATTTACTCTTATAGAGGAAAGGACTCCTATAAAGGAAGAACCTGTAACTCCAATGTCAGCATCAAGTGCTGGAGAAAATGCAGCTACAACTGAAGTTAAACCTCCAGTTGTAGAAACTGCTCAGGCTGCTGGTGCTCAAGTTCCTGAAAAGAAAAAGAAATGCCGTGAGTTTCTACATCTTACCTGTAATGTTTCTGATAAGTCAGTGGGAGAGAGTTCTCTAAATATGCCATCTAATCTAATCAGTCCAATAAGGCAGCATTGGAATTTATTTATACTTGTCTACAGCTTGGTATATATTGATAACCCAAAGTAGAATGGATGTATTATATGCATACCCAAAATTTTTATTAATATATTTTGTTTCTTTAAATTTATTTAGCAAAAGTTGGATGTCACTGAGTTTTTTTCCAAGAAATGGGATTTCTTTTTTGATTAGCTCTGCATAGGTGGTTAGAAAAAAATGGAAACTACTCATGTTTAAAGAGTACGTATTTTTAATTTTCCAACAATTATTGTTATGAGGGAAAAAGGAGTTGAGTCATATTGGAAATAGAATGAGAGAATCCTGAAGGTGAAACCAGAAGCAGAGCCCAAAAACATTGTGATAGTACATGCCAACACCCAGTCATATAGACCTGTAAATAGAAGTATATTAGCAGCTGAAAGAAATCCTGTCAACTGAAAGGAAAACGGAATTTGATTGTAATGAGTGATTGGAACGCATTGCTTGGATAGAGGAAAGAGGTGGAAGCAACAGGGCAATTAGAGCTCGAAAAAAAAATTCTAAAGGAGAGAGACTAGTATAATTCTGCAATAGAAGAAAATGGTGATTGCGAACACAACCTCCGAGCAGCACACATGTAAGATGCTTGGGGACATGGCCAGATACCAAGTCGACAATATCCTCATCAGACAGAGGTACAAGCTTATCCCAGTGCGGATCTAAATAATGACCACAATCTCATTGTCATGGAGTTTCCTAGGATATAAGAAGTGAAAAGGGTAAAGCACAAGCCAAAATGAAACAGAAAAACCTTTAGAGGAGAAAAAGAGTCTAGAAATATTTACCTTTAATATCAGCAAGAAACTGGCTACAGGAAAACAGATAAGTACCGAGGAACAGTGTAATGACTTGGAAAAAGCAATGATGGAAGTAACAATTTGCGAGTAAGATAGTTAGTTGCATCCAAAAACATTGATAACTAGAAGGATATGAGAGCTCATATATGAAAGTAGAAAATATAAAACCCAAGAATAAAACCAAATTAAATACTGATAAAAAAATTGAGAAAGCAATTAAAATGGGAATCGAAGAAGGCCAAAGGAGAATAGATGGAGCACTGCTGTCAATAAATCAACAAAAATATGAAGAAGGGGATAGAGACAGCATACAAAGGGAATTGCTCTGTAACAAAATAAAAGATGAAAACAAGAAGATGCTCACAGAAAAGGAAGAAAAAAGAGTGGAAAGGATACATCAAGGAATTTATGGATGGCTGAAGCCTCTTTAAAATGGATTGTTGATAGATGAGATCAAAGTGGGCACTGTTGAGCAAGGTGCAGATATATCAAGATTGGAATTTAATGCAACAGTGAATAACCCCAGGAAAAAAGCCACTATGAGTAGATGGAGTCAGCGGAGACATTTTGAAAGTCCTTGGAGAAAAATCCAAAGCTAACCTGATTTGAATAATTAGGGATTGCTATGAAAGTGACAGATTGCTGAAGGATTTTGTAAAAAGTGAAATGATTGTTGTTCCAAAGCAAATAAGAGCTGAGAAATGTGAGGGGGACCTAATGCTGGATTTAATCAACTGGAGGATCAAAAGAAAAATCTAAGAATACCTATCGGAGAGCCAGTTCAGAATTAGAAAGAACAGGGAAACCAGTGAGGTCCTACTCAGCTGAAGAATGCTGGTATAAATATGATATATGTAAACAAACCTCACAGGAGTCAGATTGCAAAAATGCAAGAGTAAAATGGAAAAAAAACTAAAGCCAAAATAAGTTAGTGGAGGATGTAACCTCTCATCAAGACTGTTCAACATATACCTGGAAGGGGTAATAAAGGAAATAGAAGAAAGGGCATCAGAGAAATTAAAGTGAACAAATAAGATATACTTCATGGTGCTACGCTTCATGGATGACAAAGCAGTTATTGCAGAGAGGTGTGAAAACTTACCTGACTATCATGGACATGATGGAACAAGTACTGAACTAGTACAATATGAGAATAAATAGGAAGAGAACTAAAATAATACTATGTGGAAGAGAGAAGCTGAGTGCAGATGTTACACTACAAGGAGAAAAATTAGAGCAAGTGGCATTCTTCAACTACCCATGAAGCAGAATGATATGGAACAGAAGTAGTTCAGTGGATATTAAGTGTAGATTAACTGAAGCTAAGAAACAAGGAAGATAATAGGCAACTGCTATGCTCAGGGAAGATATCAATGCAAACAAGTAAGCGCTAGTGAAAACATTCGTATGGAGGATGGTGTTCTGTGGAACAGAGAATTGGTCCATTGGAAAGCATACTAGGGAGAAGAATAGAAGCATTGTGCTGGAGGAGAATGCCGAAAATGAAGTGGATGGATTGAGCTAGGAATGAGTAAGTGTACAGATGAGCGGAGGAAGATTACTCTAAGAAAATTGGAGTAAGATAAGAAAAAGAAGAACAATGTGGATTAGACACACCCCAAGGTATAATGAATTCGTGAAGAATACTTCAGGAGGAAAAATAGAAGGAAAGACCATGTAGCAAAGGCTGAAGTACACACATATTGGGCCACTTATAGAATGAATTAAAAGGAAGAACTATTTAGGAGTGTAAGAGTTAGCACTGGATAGGAGAGGATGTAGTGATGCGGCCATTCTGTGGAATGAAATATGAATTTTTTGAAGCATATTATGTGATATACTACTACCAACTTGTCTAGTAGCCCTAATATTAAAAATCCAACATTAATGGGTGTTAATTTTGTGTTCATATTAAATAGATTTTTTATTAAATCTGATTATTTATTTCGAGTTAATTTATTTGAAAACTTGAATTTATTTTTCAGTATTCAAGCCAGATGAACTTCGCCAAGCTCTGATGCCCACTCTTGAGAAGTTGTATCGCCAGGATCCTGAGTCACTTCCTTTCAGACAGCCTGTGGACCCCCAAGCTTTAGGAATCCCTGACTACTTTGATATAATCAAAAAGCCTATGGATTTATCTGCTGTAAAGCGCAAGCTTGACACAGGTCAATATAATGACCCATGGGAATATGTAGATGATGTGTGGTTAATGTTTGACAATGCTTGGTTGTATAATAGGAAAACTTCTCGTGTGTACCGGTATTGTACAAAGGTAATTAAAATAAATAATTTGACATTGGTTGCCACCATTTTGCTAATCACATAATTTAAAACTTATCTATTTCTGAAATTATTTTCTAGCTCTCTGAAGTATTTGAAACAGAAATAGATCCAGTGATGCAAACTTTGGGCTATTGTTGTGGTAGAAAGTATACCTTCAATCCTCAAGTATTATGTTGTTATGGGAAACAACTCTGTACAATCCCCAGGGATGCAAAGTACTATAGTTACCAAAATAGGTAAGTAATGACTTACTTATTTTTCAAAAGTTGATCATTTTGAAAAAATTATTTAGATTTTAGTAATGCTTCTATTTTTATAATGATGTTCTAGCATCGTGTAAGCTATTTGATTGCAGTATCAGAGTTGTTCGTTTTTAATTAATGTTACATATGTATTAATATACCTCAAATTAACAAGAGAGATATAATATATTTTAACTTATTTTTATTCATAGTAAGTAGTTCAAGTGTTCTCTAAGAGGATAAAATCTCTTTTTTTATATCCAAATTCCTGTATAATTTTCTCTTCTATACACATGATGATTAAGCTCTCCATAAGTGGCTTTGAGGAAATATAAGGGAGGCTTACCATGCTTTGTCTTAGAATTGATTAGCTATTGTACACATTTATAATTTTGTTTGGCACCTTAACCTCATGTAGTTTTGTACTATGAGTCATAGTAAATATCACTAATGTATTGGTAATATATTAGCTGTAAATATCTGTATTCCATCAATTGATATTGGTGCCAAAGTACACACATCTTTTCATCTGTTTATATGTTTTGCAAACTGCTTCAATACCCATCTAAATAGATTATGGCAATGTTTTATCTATAGATAATGGACCTATTAGTGACATATATTTCATTAGGATATGTTGTGTGCAGTCTAAATTGTTTTCCTTGCTACAAATCTTTTCTGTGGGTCTGCTAAATTGTGAACAATTGAATAGGCAGTTCATCTTCACAGTACCGATTTGCTCTGTGGTTTTTTAATTAAGTTTTACATAAAAAATTTAATCATGTATTGCACATTTATTTAATAACAGCTACTGGGAAAACTTGCAATTTTACTTTTGAAAAAATAAGTCTGAATTCTGGAATTGTTATTTTATTTCACTTTGATAATTAATCTATTTATTCAATAAAATAGCAGCTTAAATTTCTTACATGAGGGTTGTAGTATCCCAGTGGGTATAGCCCTTGGCTACTGAACAGGGGATCTGGGTTAAAAGCATTGTGATGTCTCTAGACACCTCCAGCTAAACCCAAGCCGAGTGATTTTCTGGGTGCCACATCTTCGTGGAAAACCTGGGGTGGCCCAGGGAAAGGAGCTAGTCCCCTTACTGTAGATGTATGAATTTTCACTTACCGTTGGGCTTAGTACCTGGTGGGGTCTACCATCTCCTATCAAACTATCCTTTAGGTTGAATACTCTGCTTTTATTTATCCTTCAGGAAGAGGTCATAGTAGCTAATTAATGCAAATCCCTCAGAAAGATAGTGCCTTCCCCAGCAAATATCATGTCACCCCCATTAATCTGTTCTCTGTTCACAAGCATGCTATTTTTGACCAATGTCATCCTTTTGTTATCTTGTTAACCTTTAGAGCGACATTTGTTCCATGTATCATGGTTAATGCGGAATCCATTTTATAATTTTATTTGTTTACAACTTGGGTTTTTTTAAAGATTTAAAATGTAAAAAAATATGCAGCCTATTTTTTCCTTTTCTTATTCAAAGAAATCCCCTACATGATTACTAAAAAACATAATTATCTCACTTTTTTGTTGTTTTTTCATATTTTGATGTAGCCTCACCTGGAATTAGTTTGTTCTCTCTATAAAAAGTTTCTATTGTGATATCCGTTGAATCATCAAGCATTTTGAGTTTAACAATAAGGAAAAAGTTAGGAGGAAGAAGATATCAAGCCAGGAAATTATAGAGGATAAGGAAAAGTATTTGCCATATTCATGTTAAATTTAGATGGAAGAATTTAATTATTGATAAAATCAAATATTTTTGTAATATCATAAAAAATGCTAACTATCAAGATAATAATGTATTAACTATAGTATTATTCAATATTATGCAGCAATACATCAGTGGCTATATATCCTCAAATGTGTTATAGTTATCAATAGCCAAGATACTGTAACTAAGTATGGATAGTCTTATTAAGACATAGAATCCTAGATTTACAAGTTAAGAGACTCGAAAGAGAGACTGAGAGAAAATGAGAATTCCCAGGAAAATAATTGCCACAAGTAAAAATGCCAATGTTGCAAAATGAAATCAAAACAGTATTGTGTGACACTATGAATGTTCAACATTTTATGGGACTATTCAGGCAAAGGCCCCCAAAGTGTTCCAGTTAGATTATTCTTACATGATAAGCAGCAAACTACATTTTCTCGGCACTCTTCTATAATTCCTCTTTTCCGACCCACCCTCTTCATTTCCCTGTGCCGTCTCTGAGTTTTGGTAGAATACAGGCCATAAATACAAATGGCCATATTCATAGATTTCTGTTTATTCACATACTAAAAAATGGTATTCATAGATTATTTAGAGTATGTTGCTAAGGCAACTAACTTAGTAGGCTGAAATAAGATAAAGGAATGATTAAAGATGACAAAAACATTAGACAACTGTGGATGCTAGTTGCCTGTCACTTGTTTCCTGCTTAACTTTGAATTTGTCACAATGTTTTTGTTAATATTAATATATAAGAAGAAAATCGGAATGATTAAAAGTTAAATTTGAAAATACAGAAATTATCATTGTAAAAATAACAAATTCGAGTTTGTCAACTTCAAAATGATTTAGTAAAAACTTAGTGCTATCGAGTATGTAATAAATAAAATACTTTTTTGATAGAAAATTCCCTTTGTACAAATATTCTTGGTTCTACTGTGATATAAATTTAAGATTGCTGTAATATTTTTTATTAAACGAAACTACAGACGACATTTCTGATATGCTATCTGTAACGTATGGTTGTTGCTGTGATTTTGTTCACCACAGTTATACCTAAGAAAAATGGAAAGCAAGAGGGATCTTTCAGTTGATCTTTCAATTGGTCCCAAAATGAGTGGGATCTTATTTCACTTAACTCAAGAAAGGGTAGGGGTAAATTAGTGCGGGAAAATAATTTACATCAAATAAATTCTTAATAACTTCATATTCAACCTTATGAGCACATTAAAAACAGCACTAGCAACCACCTTTCTCTATTCTAGTCTCTCTTCTAAACAGTTTTTTTAAATCGTACCTTATACAAGTGCACGTATGTACTTTCTGATGATCCACGGTCCATAGGTTAAAGCTCTTGAACCAACTCAAGTATGTACACAAACAAACACTACAAAAAGTTTTTACACAGAAAAGCATTTGTGTACATGACTGAGGTAATATGATGAATTCAGGTAATCCAAAATATCAATCACAACAAAACAACATGCCTATGATTGGAACACAATAACAAAAGTATCATGTAAATTAACGATGTCCCAGTTTTTCATTCACCAGTCATATCACTTCTAGTACCAAAAGCATAGGTCCAATGAAAGTAATTCACAGGTAAACTACAATCACTCAGACGAGAATCACATTACTGTAGAATTAACTAACTTACTAATACATTGAAAATCAACAAACAAATTCTAATCGAATTCCGTCTCTAGAAATATCATTCCTATGAAATCTCCAATAACATCATGAAATAGATATGCAATAGTATATTATGTATTTGGTTACTTTTTTACTTTGGAAATGGAACCTACCTCATAAATCACATAAACTATTGTGGTTTGACGCCAAATGCAATATCACTCTCCCTTTAAAAATCATATTCTCTGGCTAGGATGAATTTTACATATAACAAGTAGGTCTAATTATAATTCAATTTCTCTCAGCATGATAAAATTTCAACCCAATGTTAAAGAAGACAATTCAATTTACTACTAAAATTCTTACCACTTACAATGAGAGTGATCACCCACTATAGTCTCATCACTGGTTAATTATGCACTGGGTTGGGTAATAACTACATATTATATTGGTGCAAAGCTCTCGCATTGCCGCCCATAATAATTGGAAAGAAAAATAAAGCAATTTAGTAATAATTTAATGATTATTGTGAAATAGTCATAATCACAGTCAATGTAATTATTTCGTAATATCTCCTCGAAAACACAACTGTATCACGAGAGCACGGCATCGAACCCTGAATATAAGCAACTGTAAAAATTTAATTCCTACGAAAAACATCACTGCCTACCACACCTGCATTAATTTCGTAACAAAATTTTGCGTTCACTTTGGTATATTCTTTTAAAATCTCATCAATTAATAATTCTTAACATGGGAAGTGAACCCACTTTGTAGGATGACCAAGTTAGTAGCTCAACTATACAAAGTATTGGCTTGACTAAAGTCTGCTACTATAATAGAGGCTGCTCAGGCTTTAGTAGCATACTAAGGGATTTATGAATGCGACCATAAGTATTTACGGTCTTATTCATATCGTGTTTGGTATCAAATTAATCAGAAATGAGGAGAGAAAATATGAAATATTTCAATTTGAATTATTTTAACTCTGCTCAAACGAATCTATAATGTCCCACTCAGGGGGGAAAGGGTGACCTGGATTATAAGGGTTGACCCAGTTTACAGGGTCCACTAACTGCTAAACACTTGCTGGTACTTAAAGGGAAGAATGCCCCATCTATGTTTTTCTCACGCTCAACCATCACAAAAGAACAAGGCTGCTGCAGCTGAAGGGTTAACGCCATTACAGCAGTGGGTACTGAACTCAGTTGAGAGTTGTTAGGACGAAGAAGACTTGTTGCTAGACTAAATTTATTGAAAAACCTAGAACCACTCAATTTGAGTTGTCACTTATATCAAGGTCAGTCTGGTTACATTTAAAAAGTAAGAGAGATACATGTCCAAATTAACAGATTAATGGGTTCCTTCTTTCTATGGATAATTCATGGAAACCACTGGCAAAAATAGATAGGTCTATTCCTAGAAAATATTGTGTTCATGAGAATTATTTTACAATGCTTGGTGTCCTCTCACCTTATCAGGTGGTTTGCAGGGTGAACATGTAGATGGTCAAGACACTGGAAATTAATCAGTGAAGTAATGTAGAGCCTATTTAACTACAATTTCATAAATTTTTGAGAAGATATAATTTGGATATTAGTTAGTGGTTTTCTATTGTTTGGTGATTTTACTTTATAATGATGACAATGGCCTTTCAGTTTTTCCTGGATGTGTTAATGCATAAGGATATAGTGGGATTGACTGTGTGATGAGGTATTTTTATAAAGAGTTAGTAGAGAAAGGAACCTAATTTAATCCAGCAAAGTTTTTTATTGCCTGATTTCTTTTATTTTTTCTTTTCTTATGTTTTTTTGTTGCATTGTGGATTTTACTGCAAAACAATTCGGAACTAGTAACTTTTGCATTTTCTGTAAAGCAAATTTGTATTGCGTTTGAGAAATTATCCCCTGTATATCCATGTTTTAAATATCTTGTTATTACCTGCAAATTGTTTATGGCCATTTATTTTTTACAAATTTATAAGAACTGATTATAATATCCATATTCCTTTTGATATTTTTTTGCCTATGATGTTTACCTCGAATCATTGCTTCTTAAAATATTTTTTCATATCACTGCTTCAAGCCATTTGAGATGTTCTTGTAAAGATTTGTGACATTACCAAACGTAACTCCATATTGCAGGTATTTCATCTATTTGGACTGCTATATAATTCAAGAAGATATAAGCATCTGCTATATGAAGTAAATGTTGTACAACAGTTAAGTAAGGTCAGCCATCCAAGAAATTTCACCATTAACTCGTCCTAGAATTCACAAATTGAGAAGAGTATCAACAATAGGAAACTCGGGGTTTTGACCGCTGCTGAATGAAGTTAACTAGGGTTGTTGCAGCATTTGTGTATCTTATGCAACATAGGAAGAGCATCATAATGAAGTACTATAGTGGATTAATAGTCTATTAATTGAATTCAACTACTTATTAAATAATAAAACTTTTTGCCTTTGAATAGATACTTTTTGTTATGTATATCTCTGTTTCTCATCGATCTTGATTCATAAAGCTGCCACATAGTTCTGTACACAGTCCTTTAATTAAGTAATGAGGCTGAGGCTATAAAGTAAAATTGAATAATTGAATCAAATTTTATGCATCATTCAAAGTATGTTTCTCCCTTTTGCATCAATACAGTGTTTTTCATGATGGAACAAAAGACTGAAATGATCTGTAAGTTTTCTTGTCATGTCACCCAGGCAGTTGGTTTTAGAGCCATTTGGAAGTCTTTAACATCATCTAAGATGGAACCTTTCAGTGGCATCCTTATTATTTTGGAACAGATAATCACACAGGGACATCAGGGGTGTAGGGTTTGAATGATTTAGCTTTCACTCTTCTTTTTGGCCCACAATTCTTGTATAACTACTGGCCATTGAACCAGTGCTTTGTTACCCAGTTTTTAAAAGGCAAATTTTCTTACTCTTTGTTTATATTGATGACTTTCATTCACCACTGTGATATGTGATTGCAGTATCATTGCAGAAATCACATTTTATATTCTTCTCTAATGGACTCACAAAACATTTTTACTGGTTGTTTGAATGTCTTTTATTCAGTGAACACTGCCATGTCTTTGATCATCAGACAAAGAATGTAGTACAAGTGGATATATGACCTTTTTCTTGCCCATTACTTCTGCTAAAACCTGATATATTGTCTCCTGGTTAATGCTAAACTCATCTGCTAACATCATATGAGTCAATCAGCTCTCTTGTACACATATCTCGTTCACAATGGTTTTCTCAATAAAATGATATGTTGGACAATTATGCCTTACTTCACCTTCAATTTTCGGCATATGCTTTTACATTGTTTCCACATTCTAGATTAATGCTAAAAAGTATCTTATATATTACTCATGATACTTTATTAATGAAATTTATGTTTTCCAAAACAAAATCTCATTAAACTAAAACTCTCTAAAACACAGTCTCCTTACTTAATTGTTGGACTGTGTAATTAGTATACTTTTATGTCAGATCTTAACTAGAAATTTAATGTCCTTTATAACTAATACATTTTGGCTCACTGTATTTACATGATCATCATCATTCAATCTTTTTAGTAATAATTGGTGAAGAAATTTGTCTCATAGCTAACACGGAAACATTTTTTTATCTTTCCCTGCTAATGTGTAATTCCCTTGTTTTTGTGCAGAACATAGTTTTTCATGGTTTAGAGGAATATATAATTATAATCAATAGATTAATCAGTGTGATTATTGAAAGCATCCATTGTTTTAATGGGCTATAGCATAATATTTCATATTTTGAATACTACAAATTTGGATTTCTTGGCAAACAAAACATTATCAGATACGTGGTTCATATGGATTAATGATTATAACTTTCGAAAAGCAGTACAGCCCCTGAGAGAACTCAGAATCTTGTTAGTGTTAGAATAGTGTTAGTAAATCTTGTTTTAGTTACACACTTTCTTTTGTGATATTGGATACGATTAAAGGTTTGTGCAAAGGGAGAGTATTAGACCATATATTTTAAGAAAAAAATTGATGTTGAAATTTAACAATTTTAAAAGATTTAAATTTTGACTGAAAATGGAAATTTCAAAGGAAGAAAAGAAAGATATAAGACTATGTATTCCACAGAAATTTTATATTTACCATGACTTTGATTTTGATTAATTGTGTCAGCTTCAGGCTGAAACTTAGGTCAGGGTATCTAAATCCTTTATCAGGAATTTGTAAAGTCTACCGATTTTCTTTTCTTCTCTAACAGATAAATTCTACCCAGTAATAGCAGATACAGTTTCCTCTGTTATGAATTTTTAAAGTGAAAATGACCAATATTAGGTATCAGAATGTGAAAACATGTAAAAAAATTGTTTGGTGGCCATGTAGTTTGTCATCTTGGAGAGATATGGAAATGAAAAATGATGGATTAACAACAAAATAGTAAATTAGATTTAATATATCTTCTTCCAAATGCTAAGAGTCAGTTGTTACAGATGGAAATAGTTCCAATGGGTCTCTCAAGGAAACGTTGTTGTCCCCCTTTGATGTCAAAATTCTTTTATCATTGTCATTGAATACAAAGTGATCAGAAATAACAGACTATTAGTCAACAACACCACTGTCACAAGGGAACTGCTGTACCTTAATTGCAGTTTAATACATATTCTAATTGTTGTAGAGTTTAAAAAAAAATTAAATAAAAAAAACTTTAATTTCAAAATATTATGTAAGAAACAGTCTAGATCATCATAAAATGAAATTTTTATTAAATAATTAAAACTAAACCATTTCATTTGTTATACTTATTTTATCACATTTTTATTGACTCGCTTTCATGTCTGTTTGTCTATTACTTGGATGTTTGTTCAGGTCAAAGTTGGGAATCAATTTTAAACACTTCCGTATGAGCTGGAGACTTGAAACTTTAAATGTAACTCAGAACTAGAAGATAATGCAATTATATGTAATAATTTTTACCAACACATATAAATAAATAAATATACATATTGCAATGTGAGGTGGAAGGCAATGACCGAGGGGTCTGCAGTATTAAACATGCTAAATTCCCTATCTTAACCTGGCGTATCACTAGCTCTGTGGTAGCATGCAGGATTACTTTCCTGGAAGTTATTTTGGGTTTGATTCTCAAAGGGGTTAACTTTTTTTTGTGGCAATCAAGCGTAAATTTTTCAGGGCTGTCGAGGGATCATTGAAAAAGATTTATAGTGAAAATAATTTATTTCTGATACCTGTTAACATATTTCCTCCTCGGCTTCATCAGAAGGAAATTGTATTCCGGTGGCAGAAAACGGACCTCTGGGAGAAAAAGTAGATAAATATTTAAGAATGGCATTCTTGAAATGGACTAAAAAAGTAAGAGTTATTTATATAAATAATAAATATTTAAAGCCATGTTTTAAAACAAACTAAAAAGTATGAAATAATTATATAAATAAAAAAATTAAAATCACATTTTAAAAATGGACTAAAAATATGAAATAATTTCTCTTACCCTTGTAATGAGAATGTGAAAAAAATTGTTATTGTGAATTTTAATAGTTTTGAAAATAAATGTAAAATTTGAAACAGAAAACTTGGGGTACATGTAATTGGTAATGATAGGGTGTGTTGTGGGTTGTTGAGAAAATGAACACAACAGTTCATAGACTTAGGTGAACTATTCATGCATCAATTATCTATATTATATGCTCAACCTTTTTTGTTTTAAATTTAATTTCAAAATATTTAAATTCACAATCACGAATTTTTTCAAATATTCATTATGAAGATAAGAGAAATTATTTCATACTTTATAGTCCGTTTTAAAAACTTGATTTTTAATTTTGTTTTAATTTTTATAATTATTTTACATTACAAACATAAAATTATTAATTTATCTTAATTGAATTTATATTTTCAGCCACTGATTGTTATTAAACAAACTTGAAAATAAATATTTTTCTTAAGAAAATTCTAAATAATAAAAATTGCCATTTTTGAAAATGTTTCAGAACTGCAGTTTTCCATCTCATGTTGAAGATAAAATAAAACAGATTATATTTTCTTAAATTTGTTTGAATAAATTTGGTCTAAACTTTTTATAAAAGCTTTATGAATGTTAAATTTCAAAACACTTAATTACACAAAGTGGATTTTTGCATTGCTTACAAAGGTAAATAGCCTTTTCTATATTTTTGGAGAAAACCGGACACTTTTTTAGAATGTTCTTGCATAGATGTTCCTGGATATTTTCCAGTGAAATATCTCCCAAATAAGATGGCATAGCTGCAAATACCACCTGATTCTCAAAGCTTACAGAGCACATGCCATAGTTTTCATTCCATGCATTCACTGTACTCAGTCATTAGTTCAGTTGATTTAGTTTTCCTTCACATTTGTGGAATGTGAAATGCAAAGCACGTCCAAAATATTTTGAGAAATTTCCCTATAGTATTTTTTCAACAGGATCAAAAGAAATCCCATGCTGATCTGTTAAGTCACCCATTGCTGAAGACATTTTTGGAAATTCATACAATGTGTATATCATCATCATTTGAGAATTCAACTTCTCTTGTCAGAATATGTCACTGTCGCTTGATCACTCACTAGAACCCTCTTAACATATTGGTTACTTAAAGAAGCTACTATAGATTTTCTCTTCTAATTAAGCAATTTCTGGCTCAAAGAATCCTCATCTGAGTATACCATGTTACACAGGTAGCAGTAAGACTGAAAAGTTTTTTCTAATGCAAAATGCACAACATTGAAGTTTTAACGAAGAAATCACTATCTTAAATTTATGTAATTGAATACAAGTACAATGGGCTATGCTTAATACGTAGGTGTTACTTGAAAGTTGGATCTATTGTAGGCTAGTCATCCCCATAATATATTTGGAATGGAATTGAAGAGACAATATCATTAAATGAATGGTGAGGATGGTATGTATATAGGAAAGAGTTGATAAATTCAAATTTTTTGTTTCATATGAAGAATGTATGGACTCATAAAAAGTAATTGATAATGATTTGATTTCAATTTTCCTGAATATTAAATGGACCAAACAAAAACTAAATTTTGCTGGTAATTACAGAAGAATAGTAAAGATTATTTCTGCTATGCATTCAGAACAACCAACCATTCTATAAGGTTTGCCTAAGTAAAAGAAAATTTCGGCAAGTTGTTAGGTATAACAGAATTTTTACAAAGTGTAGATTAGTGAATTGAATTGGCACGTTGCCTGTTCTTGAAATATTTAAAGTTTTAATCAAAAGTAAAATATAAGAAACAGTTTCATGCTCAACCATGTGAAAATGATCAAATATCCCTTGATGATGTTGCAATACAACAAAACCATGGTTTTGAATGAAAATAAAGTTTTAAATAGAAGTTGCTCTGGTTCTCTTTCTCCAAACAAAAGTAAAATGAAAAATACTTAAATGCTCATTAAACCCTCAAACCATGGATTTGTTGGCAGCAGCCTGCCAGCTTTTGTCGTTATTGTGCATTCTTTTTTCAATCCCTTGCATTTTACACTATCCTGTTTATAGTTGCATGTATGATC
>WURS02000017.1:5560972-5573791 GCA_011762765.2 Rhinocypha anisoptera | reverse complement strand
AGAGAGACTATCCGTCTATACGTCATGGTAGGTGACCGCCGATTGGCTGCAAATTTAACGGTCAAAAGTCTTCTTTCAATGGTCAAGGTATAAATGTCTTGAGCTTATATTCTCTTGATATGCACATAAAACAGTAATTGCTAGCAGTGTGTTATTGTGGTTGTATTTATTTGTATGGATTCCTTATTCGCATGATTATCTTATTGAATTTTCTGGGGGGTTATGTAGTGATTTACATTGCATATAAAGAATCCTATCAATCACCAAGCGATAGAATTATGGAAGCAGTGGGTCCTTCCCGCTTCCAATAGCCTGCTCCTTTTATCACTCACCCAAAGTGCCAAAGAGCACCACAGAGATCCTTATTCAGTGTCCCTATAAGATAATAAGTTTGCTTACCTTTGACACATGACATTCAAGAGGAGATTGTGATGCTGAAAATTCATAATTCCAAACTTGACCACTGTCATTTATTTGCTTTGTTTTCATAATGTACTATCTGATTATAAAAAATTACTTTGATTTTTTATAAATCCTAGGCAATTAAAAATGCCTTCCTCATCTAAGTACAGTAAAATCAGCATTTAGTGAAATTTAAGAGACCTGAAAACTAACAAATTCATAATTGTGAAATTATATTCAATAGCTTTTTTTTGGATCTTCTCTCTTGGCATCCTTATCATGAGTTCTTTCTAATCTTCCATCTTTTGTACAGTGGATTGAATACCTATCTCTCCCCTTATATCTATGTTCCTCAGTGTATCCACTTCGGTACAACCTCTTACTGATCAGAGGAATTTAATTTCTGATGCTTCAACTTTTTTGAGGTCCTTGTGTGTCATTGCCCATCCTTCTGATCCATGGAGCAAAGCTGGAATTGCCATTATTTTATAGAATTTTATTTGAATTGGTTGTCTAGTTTTACCTTTTAAGGAATTTCTTATCGTTCCACATATCCTTTCTTTTGTCTTCTTCTTCTTCATCGATTATATCATATTGTAAATATTGAAAAGTAATACCTAGGGTTTGGGTTTTGTGAGTGTTTTTACTAGTATTTACATCACATCTTTCCATTAAGGTTCCTCTCTCAGCAACTCCTATGCAAATACCTCTCAACATTTTCATGATGCCCAGAAAAATTTATTTTTTTTCCATTTATAGGTATCCAACTAGTATGCAGCCCAACTCAGGTATTAGGCAGCCGGCTCCCAACCAGTTGATGCCTCAGCCTGCTGCACAAGGGAATCTGTTGGCGGTGGGAATGGGAGGAGGACATCCACCGGGTGGAGGGCAAGAAGGCCCACCGGGACCAGTTGGCCCATCTGCAACGTCACCCCACCACATGCATAAGCAGGCTCTCCATCAACTCCTGTACACCCTCAAGAAACCAAATACACCCGAGCAGCAGAACCAGATCTTGCAGATTCTCAAGAAGAACCCCCACTTAATGGCTGCTTTCTTGAAACAGAGGCATGTTCAACTACATCACCAGGGAATCCAGCAGCAACAACAACAACAACAGCAGCAACAACAACAGCAGCAGCAGCAACAACAGCAGCAGCAGCACCCACAGTCCATGCAGCCCCAGCAACAACAGCAGCACCAACAGCCCATGCAGACCCAGCAACAGCAACAACAGCAGCAACAGCAGATGCTCCAGCAGCAACAACAGCAGCAGCAACAACATCAGCAGCAGCAGATGCAAGCTGGAATCCAGGGTGTCGGGATGCAGCCGAGGATGCAGATGGGAGGTGGGATGCAGATGCAAGGTGGTCCACCGCCCGGCATGATGGTGGGACAAGGCAATACCGTTCAAGTGGGTCCCGGGGGTATGCCACAACAGCAACAGGTTGGCATGGTTGGTGGCCCAGGGCAGTCGCCAATGATGACCCCTCAGCAGAGCTGGTACAAACAACAATTCATGGCCATGCAGAGACAACAGCAGGCCCAGCAACAACACCAGCAGCAACAGCAGCAGCAAGGTGGATTCCAGCAACCACCAACGCCGCCTTATGGCCAGCGGCCTCCCAGACAGCCACACCCAGCGGCGATGGCATTTGCCCAACAACAGCAACAGCACGGCGGGTTCCAGCAGAGCCCGGGTGGCGGTCCCGACGGCTACGGTGGCGGTCCCCAGGGGCCTCCCCAATTTCAGGGGCAACCCAATCTCCAGGCAGCGATGCTTCTCCAGCAGCAGGCTGTTGCGTCGGCCCAGCAACAACAAGGCCTCAAGCCCACTCCCCCTCCCATGTCCCCAGGCCAAGGCATGATGGGACCCCCGAATCCCTCTCAGGCGCAGCAGCAACAGCAGCAGCAGTTGATGCAGCAGGTGCGTTCCCCTCCTCCCACGCTCTCCCAAGCGGTGCGGTCCCCCCAGCCGAATCCGTCGCCGAGAGGGGCAGGCGGGGGGATGGTGGTTGGACAAGGCCAAGGCGGCATGATCCCCTCCCCCCGAAACCAACCGATTCCCTCCCCTCGTTCCCAACCTGTACCTTCGCCCCACCATCACACGCCCACACCCACCCATTCACCTCATCCTGGCATGCCCGCCCCTGGCAGTGGACCCGACAGTGGGGGACTGGGAAGTAGTGAAATGATGTTATCCCAGTTAGGTGGTGGTGGACACGGTGGGGGTGGAGGTGGTGTTGTCGGGATGCCACACCAATCCCCGGCTGGCCCGGGTCAGTTAGGCCTGGGTGGGCCCGGTCCTGGACCCGGTGTGGGTGGCGAGTCTGACATGACTCCGATGACTCCTCAGGACCAATTGTCCAAATTTGTTGAACAATTGTAGTACCCGCCATATTATAAGAATTGAAATGTGACCATCATTTTTGTATTGAAACAAATTGTGTTCAGGTGCATCACTCTAACATCCATTCAAGCCTGTGCTCTGATATATATTGTGAGGATTCGATTTTTATTCCCCATCCCCCCACCTCTTGTGAGCCCTTGTTCCTCTTGTGGAAATCGTCTTTCTGGGCTGTGGATAATTGCAGTGACTTAAAAAGTTATGTAAATATTGTGTGATTTGTTATTCCTGAGGATGGAGCATTTGGGAGTCTTATAAAGTATTTGGCTATGTGAGGCTGTGTTAGTGCTGAATTAAAGATTGTGAACAAATTTAAAAGGCAAATGCACACAGGTGCAATTTGTTTATTTTATAATCTTTGCAATTACTGGTCTGTAGATGAATGAAATTGCAAATATGTTGTCATAATATTATGAAGTTGATAAAAACTCGTGTGCGTTTTTCTAAGTAAATCTCGTTTACATTACTGTAAGAGTTAACACCTTTGTATAGTTAGTTACTCTGGAACCTTGAAATGCAGTCACAACACTAGTTAAATCGCCCCCAAGATACTAGTTTTTCTTGTTTGCCGCAAGGTCTCTCCTGTGCTTGATCCCTAGAGAATTTTGTAGGTACTTGCTATTATCAACCTTCCCTTAAATCCTCTTTTCCCATGAAGACTTAATTTTCGCTGTAAAATATGCGAGGACAAAAACGATTCAGCTTATGGTGGTAGTTATTTGGTGTGAATGAGTTGGGGGGCCCCCGAGTTGAGATGAACATCTGTTTTTTTTAGTCTCGAACTCCCTTTGCAAAGTGTATGTTGCCCCCCTGACTGTTGTGTGGTGCTTTTCTTTGCACACGGAAACTTTCAACAGCACGGAAAAAATGGAGTGTGGGAACGGTATTTTTTGTCTCGAGAGAAGTTGCAATGCCCTTGAGATTGCCAGTGATTTCGACATCAAGGAAAATTTTCATTTTTCATAGGAGTGCCACTAATTCATGAATCATGCCTATATATATCATTTATAAGATAATGTTTAACATGAAAGATCTCAGATTCTTGATGTGAAAAGAGATGAGAAGGTGAAATCACTGAATATTTGGGCCAGTTGGTGGTTGTGAAGAAGAAAGATAAACAGGTGGTTCTCTGGGAAGACTTGCATTCTGAGCCGTAATTGGCTTAAAGAGACTTTCTTAAGGCTGCTGTTGACACAAAGGGGATTCAAACTGGTTTAGCACACCATCACCCAGCAGGTTGTATGAAACGTACCCCATGTTTCCTTTAATTGTATATGTATATTTTTTTCTATAAAATGACAAAAAAATCTTCACCATTACATTCCACCAAAGTGTTTCCTGCAATTTTGAAGGGTGTGTCGTGCTGTGCAGTTTGACCTGTTTGGTTTGGATTGCACTGTGATTCCCGTGTCTGCCCACCTGTGCAATACCTAATATTTCCTTATTTATTATGGATGGTAGCATGTTTAGTGTAGTGATCAATATTTGAAGCGCTCAATGTACAGTGTAAAGTGTTACTTCAGTTTGTACATAACTGCAGAATACAGTAATATCTGAAAATTGCAAAGTTATTTCTAATTATTATTACCGGATGTATTTGAAATTTGTTTTCCCATGTTATTGAACAAGGACTTTATGTAAAAACTGAATCAAAAGACATTGCAAATTTGGATATTTCTGTTTTCTGGAGTATATGGTCAAGAGCATTTGATGATTTTATAATAAATCTTGACAAAATATGACTTTCTTAAATGAATCAATAATGAACACAAAAAACCTGAATGATAAATGATTTTTATAAATATTTGAAGAGTTCCACAATAGTAGAACCCAAATTAAATGACTGGCCGGTGGTTTATATTGGGTGGTATACTACTGAAAATAATTTTCTGTATTGGCCTACATATATAATGCGACCCCAAAATATATGGCGAACCCAAGTGTTTTAAGGGAAACCTTAAGAAGAGCCCTATTTATTTCTCATTTTGTGCTATAATTTACTCCAAACTCAAGGCCCTGAAAATGATGTAAATAAATGCAAAACATTTTAATAAAGTATTATACCTTTTTACATATAGGTACTTGACCAGAACCAAACCTTCCAATATTTAATCATATTCTACGATGGAAACCATAGACATCTATCATGTGAGAATTCAGTGGAAATTCACCATAAACATTATTTTGAAATATTTCGGAATGAAGACACCTCCTAGAAACATTGAAGTATTTTTATTAATCCATATCCTTCAGGATACCACTGAAGAATCATGTCTACTGCAGGAATAAAAAATTCAAAACTCAAGACTGTTATAGCTTTACTCACTTCTTTAATTAAGTAATAAAAAAATCTTGGCACTTGTCCTGAGCTGTTTCAGTTGACAACCATTTTTGCAATAATGCCTTGTTTGTTAAATAGCCACATTATATTCCTTTCTGAAGATCATTCATATTTTCCTCTCAAACAATCCTGATGAAATCCATTCTGATATAGTAATTCACAATTGTTCTTACCTACATTAATTAATCAATCATTAACTGTTCATCAATCCATTTTCCTGTGTATGAAATCTCATACATGATTGCAACATTTATTTTTATATCATCATCACTGGTTATTAATACAACAATTAGTTTGAAACCTCTCCAAACTATCTTATCACCCTAACTCATATTTCCATTATTGTGTGTCTCATATGCCTTCTTTCACTCCCCATGGACTAGAACCTTGATGTTATGGAACAGCTTGCGTGTTCCAATGACCCATAGAGCTGAACTGGCTGAAGCAATGATTACTGCTCCTGATAGCATCGTCAATGACAGGTCGAAGAGTAGGAGCCAGAAGAATGGTAGTCCATGCATTATCTGCTCTTCAGTGAGGTGGCTGCAAGGGTCTTTGACCCCCAGAGGAGGTGCAATAAAATGATAATACATATCATGTTAAAAGTACTATTGAGGAGGAAATCGGAAAGCCACCTGAATTATGTATTTCCGAGAACAGTGATGAATGCAAATATAAAATAATCCTGGCAGCTGTGGGGCTCATCCCAATGGGTTGGATGCCGTGCCCAGCAGTGAGAAATGCAGGTGGTCGTATTCTCAATAAATTCTTGCAGCACCATGACTACAAAGAGGGACATGGAAAGTAAGGATGGTGTGGAGGTCAGGAAGGATAGAAAACATCAAACTTCAGATGGAGAAATAGACATCACAGGGCCAAGTGAGGTAAGATTGAGAGATACTGGAGATTATTGGATAAAAAGCTATTAGGTAATAGATACCAAAGAGGAGAGCCAGAAAAAAGGAAGGCAATAAATTGTGATTTCTTCTCTGGATCTCCACTGGGCAGATCTACATTGTAAGATGTCAAAATCATAATCTTTAGGGCTGCCCGCCTTTTTGTTGAATGTTGCCTGTGTGTTTGTGTATATATATGTGTCATTGGCATACTACAGTATGTGGTACTGTAAATATGTTGTCTGAATACTCTGTTCCTCGGTTGGCTGTTCCTCTTTGAGTATTGATTGGCCATGGGTTCTTCCTGGGCATATGGATGTTCTTTAATATTGGTTTCCAAGTGTTACTTAGGTTGCATCCGTGATCTTGTTTGAAGTTCATTTTTCCCAGACTGACCTTAATGGCCTTTGTCAGCTGGTCCCAATAGTTGGACGAGAGGCAAACTAGTTTTGACTTGTCCCATTTTATGATGAGACTCCTTGCTGCAATCTGCTACTGCAGATTTTTCTGGCTGACCAATTCTGAATTACCTCTGGTATTCTTCGATTTTTGTTGGTATTTAGGTTGTGTATTTACTCAGTACAACAGGGTCTTATCCAAAGTGTAAAAAGGAGTTGCACTAACTGAACAAGGCAAGAGAAATCTTCTAACATGCAAAGATATAATTTGATTGCTAGGAAAAAATTTCCAAAATCCTTAATTTGATGCTCTTTGCTACATATATGGCAGTGAATGTTAGTCTGTAGGGAAGATGGGAGACTCTAGAAGTGGCAGAAATGTGGGTATATAATAGAATGCTAGAAATTAGTAGGATGGAGAGAGAAAAACTTACATTGAAAACCAGAAGGGCAAAGGTTTTGAAACTATAAGAACTATCCTATGAGGGAAAGTAATTATTTGATGTTTCTTCAAATTAACTTTTAATTATTTATTTGGTCTATCGAAATTGGCCTTTGGTCAAAATTAGGATTTGGATGCATGCATCTGAAAAAAGGGCTAAATTTGTTAAGCAGCCTATAGTCATTTCTAATTATTTAGATACCTTCAATTAGTTCACACTAGCCTTATCTCAGCTGTGAGTCTCTCTCCAATGGCACTAGATATACAGTTGAGCCTTGGCAATCTTCTATCTTGGTCCTTTGACCATTCTCTCCAGTTTCTGATTCCTAGTACATAATTCTTGTTTTATTCTTCTTTCTAGGCTAACCAGTAGTTCTGTAGATTTGGTGGTCATTGTCCATGTTTCACTTACATATGACAAGACCATACGTATGATGAGGGTTTTATAAAAGTTGACCTTTATTTCACTCTGCACATTCCTAGACTTAGTAGAAGACTGGAAGGAGAGAATAGAAAGTATGGTTAGCTGTATCTATTTGTTTCCTTAATGCCTTGGGGAGACATTGGATCCCATGTTGGTAAAACAGTTTGTATATTCAAATATATAGTTCCCAACGATGATATTTTGTTCATTGCTGTCTCTTTGCTTTCTACTTTGTAGCAGGAACTTGGTTTTATTTTCATTTATCATAAGGCCCGAATATTTTGAAATTGAATATAGGTTCTAAAAAGATTACTTTATTGATGAGAGAGATCTTCCCATAATATTCAGGTCATCTGCATAGCCTACATTTTGTTTTGATTCATTTACAAGTTGCTCTAGTGTCAACCCCAGTGCTCCTTATCACACGTTCTAGGGCAGTGTCAACTTCCTCCAAACCAAGAAAAGTTTTCAAGTACAGAGCAATAAAGCTGGGATACTAAATTGGAAACTACTAATAAGCCATCTCCTCAAACCCGAGATCAAAGTTAACCAATTCCATCCTCTACATTACTCCGTCATCTTTTTTCAGCTTAGTATCCGACTATTTATACTTATTACCACAAATGGTTTCCAGTTGGAGCTACATTTAATTACAAAACATCAACCATTTAGAGGGTAGGTTCTGTTGAGAGACACCATTTTAACTTTATTTCCTCATGAAACACCATTAATGTTGCTCATAACAACTTTTGCTACATCTCTTTTGGATTACTGAGAATTAAAGCTTTTAAAACTAAGAAGACAACCATTCATATTTTGATTTGTATCAGTTTACACACTCATTTTATAAGCAGTTATTAATCAAGTTTGGCCAATAACAGCACATTTTAATCCAACTGATGATATAAAATGGACAATTTTCAATCATCACTTCATTGATCTGAAGATGTCAAATGCAACGCTGGCAAAACTGTCATTCGAGGTAAATGGACATGTGGTGCACAATCCAGATGACCTTGAAGCTGATATTGCTGTAGAGGCCTTCGTAAGGAATTTTTATGAACAATCAATATCATTGATTTGAAGTTTATTATAGATTTGGGAAGCAGAATTTTGAGGACACATCAGATATAAAAGGTAAGGTTTTGACCATTAAGGTGGACATTCTCTTTGCCAAGGGTTATTCAATTATGGAAATTAGCATTTATTGGGAGCTGTGAAATATTTTTTCTTAAAAAACAGAGCATATAGGATACATAAATATATGAGAGAGGAAGGATTTAAAGATAGAAAGAACGTATGTTTTCTCGGCGTATTGCGTTGGTGAAGGCTATTCGGGTTCTCCACCAGGTCACTCTCTGCATTTCTGCCGACGTTTCGATGGCCGAGTCGCCCATCGTCCTCAGGGTGTGAAGGACATTAAGTCGTCCATCGTCCTCACACCCTGAGGACAATGGACGACTCGGCCATCGAAACGTCGGCAGAAATGCAGAGAGTGACCCGGTGGAGAACCCGAATAGCCTTCTCCTTGTTGTATTATTCCGTCTTCTTTAAGGTCTTCTCTAATTACAGCGATATATTTCATTGTCTAAATTTTAGCTTTACATCGGTTGTCGTAAAATTACTAAATTAGTCTTGTCAGTCTGGTTGATTCCATTCCTTTGATGTGCCCATAAAATTTAAGCCAGCACCACATTCTTATATCGTACTCTAAGTCCTTATATTTTACGATTGTTGATTACCCCTTAAATCTGTAAAAGTAACTCTGTTTGTCCATAATTTTGTTTTCGACGTATAATCTGATGATTCCCCCATCTTTCTTTGGTATTTGCTCAATGTCCTTCTTACTTTTGAAAATTTGTGTTTCTGCGCCACTTAGGCGCTATGGTTTGATTACTAGTTCATAACATTTTAATTTCGTGCATTTTTACGGTAGTCTGTGAGGATCTTTGTGCAGTCACCGTTTTTTGACAAAGAATTTATTTTTTAGCCTTTTATAGGTCAGATTTTTTTTTACAGTTTTGCCAAAATAATTAAACTGAGGAATTCTTTTTATTTTGCTATATTTCGTTTCCAAAAATTTTAGGTGCCAATTCTTTCCAGGCTCCGCAGGTGCTGAAAAATGGTTTCTTTCAAATCTTCAAATTGTTTACGGGCTTTGGCTAAATCCTGAGTCAAGATCTCCAGGTCGTCTCCAGAGATAAGATCTATTCTAATGATAGTTTTCCTAATTTAAAATGGTTGATCAATTTTGAGCTTCAGCTTTTGTACACGACATTTTTGCGTTACTTATACTAAGACATAACTTAAGAGTAGGAGGGAGGGAAGTCGTCCCCTTGCCTTCCTTCCGTTTTATGTTTTCTTTGTTCTGTCAAAAATTGGAATATTATATACATAAATTATATATATACCTCTTTTAGTTCTTATGCCTATTAATATTGTTCTCTTCCCATCCTATGTACCCCTGTGTATGTCCGTTCTTCGATAGTAGTAAGAATCTCGGGAACCGAACGCCATATCTTGGCAGCCTAAACAGTCAGGGCAATAGACTGAATAAAAGCCCCACCAGTTCATATGTGAACAAGGAATTCTCGGAAGTGTAATGGTTAGCGTTCCCGACCGGAAATTGGGAGACCCAGCTGAGGACAAAACTTTTTTCGTATATGAGTTGTTTGGTTTCCATCAATTTCGTCCTTTAATGAGTTCTTATCCCTTTCCTTATTTCCTATTATTTTTATTTTGTATTTTCGCCATTTGGTGGTTATTTCTGCATGAATAATTCCCTGTAAAGATAAAGAAAAATCCATTCCTAGACACTAATCCATTAGTGTCGAGTTGAACACAGTTGTTTCATTTGAAGGGATATATTCAATAATTGACTCTCCAGCATCTCGAAAAAATGTGAGGGAACAAGTGGAGATATTTTACCATTCACTTCCAATTACTCAATAACTGGATAACATAACACAACTTCGTGGTAGAAAAAAATCAAAGAAATGCTCCCAATCATTTCTTTAATAATTGAGCAGTATTTCGTACCCAAAAAGCCGGAGTATTAATTTTTTATACATGAAAATGAGTTATGCATCATGACGTTGGCCTATCGATTGATTCTACATCATGTCACAACCAATTTCCATTGCGTTGCGAAATCCGACCGACTGCATCATGTTTAGTTCATTATTGCATAATTATCTAGGCAATCAGGGTCCAGGATACGAAGGGAACGAAATTAATAAAATTTTATGGTTTCAAGCTAATGAACGTTCCTCTTAATCTTCTCTGCGCTCCAATATTCCATCAAATTGGAATTATTAGTTAACACTTATTTAATAATTTACCTTCGCAAATTCCTTGCTTCAAATTATTTTATATGTTATCATAAATTATATTTAGTTAATTTCATACTACTTCAAAGAATAAAAAAGCGTGCACTACCTACTATCTATTCTTCTTATCCCGCCTTCGTTCTTATGTAAAATTCCTGGTTAATCGATTCTTAGATTAATATTTGCTGACTAATTTTATTAGTTTAATATTGGAATACTAATAGTATTTCTCTCAAAAATGTACGCAATGATTTTATTTTGTATTGAAATAAAGATTATTTTGAAACTGACATAAGTAGAGGGAAAAAATGGTAGGAAAAGAGAAAATTGTGCATCAATATACAATTTTAGAAAATATATTTGTAGGATTACAACCTCTACCGTGGAAAAGCGAGTTTCAAACAGACAACATTTTCTAACTCGATACCTACCGTGTTATGAGCACCATCACATGACAGTTTTTTCACTAATGGTATATCGGTCACAATTAAAACCGTAATAGGTAAAAAGAAAGTGAGAAAATTATTCAATAAAAGCTGCATGGCCATATCATCAGAAAGATTAGAAAGACTAAATAGTAGTATTGTTCTCCGATGTAATACTTTCATATTTCAATTTCTTAAAGATTTCTTGTTTTTAATTTGATCAATTCCTGAGACAGTAAACAGATTAAGTTAACTCCACAAGGAGCTAATTATTCGGTAAATAACTGAGTAAGATGACTAATTTCCTTATCATGTAGACCTGATAAGGAAATTAGTCTGCACAAACAGTATTGAACCTATTAAATACACACGGTCATAAATATAGGAGTTCAAATTTTTGCATCGAAAGATTAAGATGAACAAACTACTCAAAGACTCTTCGCTAAGAGGTGCTCTAGCTAATTAAAAGGCGTACTTGTATAGAGGTCATATATATAAACCATCATATGACTGGTTTCTAAGAGGAATAACAGGGACGCCAGTTAATCTGGAGTCAAGGGACAAATATTGAGCAGGGTACTGTCCAGCAATGGGTTTTCTGGAGTTGGGCCAACTGCGGAACATGAACGGAGACGTGAGGAGAGAGAGCGACCACTGCGCACGCAATTCAAAACGCAAGCACGCATAAGTCACGCGTGTGTAATATAGATGTCTGTTCTAAATTTTTAATAAGTCATTGTGAGTATGAAAAAATTTAAACACACTCCTTTTAGTTTAGTGCTAGGTGAGCTCTAGCTCTATGTAACAAACAAAAGTTCGGGGTGAATACTGAGTACTATTGTAAAACTGATGAAAAGGGATCTGATATTTTTTTTGCTGATCGAATCCATATGCCATACATTCCAAAAGATAAGAGAAATAACAATAGTAGTATTTTTGTTAATAGGGTGCTTCGACGGATACGGTCATTTCGTACCTCTTCAAATCATAGAAAAAAACCCTTTTCAACGAACACAACACCCATGCCGTGGGCGGAATTCGAACCCGTGGCCTCTGGGTTGACCGGCGAGCGCGCTACCCACCAGGCAAACCCGATCGGGGTCTGAGAAATATTATGGTTACACGTAAATAAATTTCTACCGTTATCAAGGGTAGATTAACTCAAACTAAGAAAGCATTCATGGTGAAAATGGAACGGCCATGCTCAAGGAAGATATCTCTCCAAACAAGGAAGCAATATGTAAAAACAATCATGGAATCAACAATATGTATGGAGCGTGGAACTCAATAGATCAGACCATTGGAAAAACAGACAAGCGAGAAAAATAGAAGCCTTCGAAACATGTTGTTGCAGAAAATTCTGAAGCTCAAAAAGGCGGATAAATGTACTCGATGGTTTCTGGTTTAACCATTTGGAAATTCATGAGCAGAGGAAAATGAAAACTTAAAAACGAAGTAATATTCCACAGAATTTTTTAATATGAAAACATGTACTGTGAAATCTTTGTACCTGACGGTGACGTCTATGCGTCGAAACTAGTAGTACCGTGAAAAATAAAATTCTGTGGAATACGAGTATTACTTCGTTTTTAAGTTTTAATTTTCCTGAGAGACGGACAGAGCAATATGTGAAAACATTCGTAATATTGTTGTATTATATATTACTTCCTCGTTCCTTAAGCAATATGTGAAAACATTCGTATGGAGCATGACACTCTATGGATCAGAGACATGGACCATTGGAAAAAGAGACCA
>WURS02000017.1:5529950-5552138 GCA_011762765.2 Rhinocypha anisoptera | reverse complement strand
TACAGTGTAGTGAAACTAGTTGAGTCATAAATTTATATTTCGTGTGGAACGCAAAGTTTTATTTCTGTTGTTATCATAGAGATTATCACTTTGTATATTTCCTTGAAAGGAGTATATGTATTTCCTTTTCTGGAATTGTACAGTTATAATCTCTATACAGTTTCATGAAGTAGATAGTTTGAGAGAAATAAGAAAGAGAATAATTTATATTATTGATGTAATAGTTTTTCCTTAAAAACGTTCTTTACTCCCCCAAAAATAATATTTTCCGAGAAATGCAAGACATAAAGAATAAAATTAACACCTTGCTTCTGTGGAATTTTCATAGTAAATATACAAGGCGATTAATTTTCAAATTGTTGTTCTCTCAAAAGTAGTCAAATAGACATACATGTTAATTGGCATCATTTGTAAAATTTTCAAAATTGTATAACATGTTTAAATATGTACATTTCTACTGCTTGGAAAATATTTTTATTTTTATGATTTAAATACTCAACCCTTTAATATACAATGCAATTTATGTGGGGTCTGTATGAATATGGTCACAGTTGAATGAAATTTCCAAATGAAAACAAAATGTTAAAGTTGAGTTTTGTTGAATCATCCATTAATTTTGTTTTTAGAAAATTGTTCTCATTGAAATCTATTTTAAACTGATAATATCATGTTTTTGTAATTGTATTATGCTTTCTTTGATACAGCAGATTTGTTAAAATCAGGAATCATGATGCAAAGACATTCCTCTTACAGTATTACAATGCTGAAGTTACTGGTGTTTCGGAGAGGACAGTTGTTGTTCAGTTTACGGAGTATGGAAATTATGAAGAAGTTCTCCAAGAGGATTGCATCCCATTTTCTGAGGTAATTAGTAGTTATTCAAGTTGTAGTAGGGATGCTAATGTTGGATTTTGGCATTTTTCTTTTATTTATGATGGTTTGTACCTCATACCTTAGAATGCTTCCTAAATGGTTATGATATTTATTAATTATCAATTCAGGATAAGTAGCACTCACTAATTTTCTCTATGTATGTTACCAACCATATTTATTTTGTCATTGTGTTATTTTTTCTCTATTAGTTTAAAGATTATTTCCTCTTTTTGAATAATGGAAAGTAATACTCTATTTTTACATTAGAAACTAATTCTTTCAATTCAAAATCATTTCAAGGATGAATTTGGACCTGCAATACAGTCTTCCAGTGCCTTCATCAACTCAGTTGGGGTTTTAACTCCTTCCTCATACACACCAAACCATTACTCTGGTGAGTTAGTTAAAAACTCATGACTGAGACTAGTACTTTGGTATACAGCTAATTTGATTATACATGAGATCATTTTTAAGTAAATATGGTAAATAAATTTAAGTCAATTCATTAATTTTGAGAATAAATATTTAGGAAAATTGTCACTATCATTGTTTTATCAACCTGAAAATGGTTGACAGAAGCCTTACATCCTTTGTTGTCTAATGTTAATTTCCCTACCCTTCTGACTACTATTTTTCTTTCATGCCTCTTTATTTGACCTAGGTATTTAGTTGTCATGTGGACCTTCTTGTTTATTTATTTTATTATTATGTCGCCCACACACAACACTAAGCAAATTATGGTGTCATAATATAACAAGGTAAATATCAAGAATTAAACACATACAACCATGCCCTAGGTATAGATTGAAAAACCACCTAGCCAGGATTCAAACCCATGACCTCGGGATTGGTAGACAGGGATGTTACCCTGCCACCACCGAGGCCAGCTTCTGTTTTTAAAGCACAAGCGAAGTTAAAACATTTTCCCAAGAGTAATTATTATGCTATTGAGATTGGTTTTCAAAAACCTAGGATCCTTGTGAATGGTGGCTTAAGTCTTATATTCAGCATAGAGTACTTTGTATTTTGTTCTTCTTAATATATTTAGGCAAATCATTTATATAAAGTGGAAATAAGAGTGGCCCAAGGATGATACCCTGTGGTGCCCCAACATTTATTGTTTTTATGGATGATATGTGATTTATGATAATTTTCTTAACTATGATGCATTAACCTCCATAGTCTGTTTTCTATCATTTAGAAAGTTTGTAACCAATTATGAGTGCATCTCCTAATCCCACTCCAGTGACAACTTACATGCATAAGTTTACTTGCGAGAGTAAGTAAAAATATTCTAGTATGCCACATGCACATGTATTTTTAGGATTTACTCATCCTCATGAAGACTTCATGTACACTTAGGAAAGTGTTTGTGCCCAGTGATTTAAACCTTGTATTGCCTTCGAAGCAGGCCTTTCAAAGAAGGAATAAAACCATCTTGGTGCATCTTATAAAAAGGGAGGGTTGGGGTTAACGCTTGGAGGAAGAGATGGACAGAGGGGGGTGGTGGAGTGGGTGGGTGAGTGTGAAATTTCACAAACAAGGTAGTTGGGGATCATTGACTTAGGATTGGTGATAGAATAGTAAGGCTATAATGGGGGCTTTTGGGAGGTCACGTTGTTGGCATCCTTAGCACGTTTTCGTATCCTGGTTGCTAAAGATTTGTTAGTGAAAATAGAGTGAATGAAATCAGTTAATTTTTTTCCTTATGTATGTGCATACTTTTAGAACAGTCTAATTGTCAGTATTTATTCTTGTTTTATTCATTATTTATGTTAGTTTAGTATTCAGTTATTCATTATTTATGTTATCATTATAATCCATAATGTTTTTTAGTGTGTATGATACATTAAATTGTTCACTTATTACAAGCATTCAAGGAACTACAAAATGTTTTCAAATAGACAATTTTTTTTGTGAGCCTGATAATTTTAGCAAGTTTTCTTGTATGTGTGTGTATAAATTTAAAATATTTTTAGCGTGGAGGCTCACCTTAAGTTATAGCTAATGCAATCTTTTTTGTGAACTTTAACTACCATAAAGGGAGAAAATCAAAAACTTTTTATTGTTACTTGTCTTACGGCAACCCAGTTGCTAATCCAAATTCTAGTTGTGTGGTGTTGCAAATGCCTGTGAAGTGAAACTTCACTTGAGTAGTTGATTGATGACATGACATATAAAAGCCAAGATTACTACTGTGAGATTTTGTGTGTGGAAGTCGTGCCTTATGTGTTTACACCTTTGCTGTTTTTTTTTTTCCTTGCCTGCTCTGAAAAAAACATTTTTTTTGTGATTTTTTAGAATTGTTTTTTTTTTTAATATCCTTTACTTCCTTATTTTTAAATAGTCTTTATTTCCCTTTATCGTCCCCCAATGCCTTATTTTCTTGCATTCCGGTAGTAAACTTCTGGGTCTTTTGCAGACTTTTACAGGTAGGGATAGCACTCTTGAATGTGTTTCCTCCCATTCTCCTCCCAGGGATGCTGGAGTTTCAGAAGAGAGGCCTGGGAGGTGGGATGGAGGCGGGGGACGTTGGCCTACGCCAGAGCAAGGTGTGGGGTGCCAGGGAGAACAGTTCCAGTGGACTTGTGGATGGCATGAATACTGGGAATGTGGTAGTGGGGAATATTAGGGAGGTAGTTGGCAATGGGAGGAGGGGAGTCGGGCGTCTTCCACCAAGGCAGATGTACGTACCCCCAGCACAGCGGAAATGATGGCAGCATATTACCTCAGTTAGGAAAAAAGCCAAATGCCTGCTCCAGAGCATATGGTTTGGTACTCGACTCAGTGATTTATTAGAAACTTTTGCCACTGTCTTCAGTTTTCTCTCTCTTTCTCTCTCTCTGTCTCTCTCTCTGGTGTGTGACAAGAAGCAGCAGTGCCTCTTTGTGCGTGTTTAAAATGAGTGTCATTGAGTTAGTCTGTATGTAATCAAAGCATTTGAAGAAAAAGTCACTCCCAGTAGATATACATAAATGCCAGAACTGATTTCTTAACTTATACTAACTTTCAGCTATGAGCTCTTCTCATTTGTTAATAAACCTATGAAGTAGTGGGTGCTAGTTTTTTCAATTTACCCAAAAAAAACACCAAACATGCATGTTTCTATTGAAAGACATGGAGTTTTATAAGTTTTGACTGTAAGGGATATCATCTGCAGTAAGTACAAAGGACCTTTTCAAAGAAAGCTCTTACTTTGATAGCAGTGTTGGTGCTATTTAGTGCAATTATATGCATTAATTTGTCGACTGTTGACTGCCATCCAGAGTAAATAGTGTGAATTGTTGAAATATAATTTTTTATTCTTCAAGAGCTGCAACTCAGTACTCAGTAGTCTTTAATTATTATCCTATTTTTTAACTACTTGTTTGCATTATAGATGTTGAGAATAGACTTTTTAGTCCTTTTTGGGGAAAATGCCAAACATCATGAAAATAATTGTGTAAGATATAACCATGTTTATTTAAGAAATGTGATAAATTTTGGCTATTCCTATGAAGAGTATTTTTATTTAATTTTGTTGTAAGTCCATAACCTTTTATGGTAAATTTTCATATTGGCAGCTTGTCCACATTAATGGGCATTACTTACTTTATCAACGCATTGAAGAGTATTATTGAAATGGAATTATTCTTCAGCTTCAGTCTCAAAATATTATGAATGTGTCATGAGATTGAGAATGAAAACTATTAAATAGGAATTCTCACTTTGATAATATAGATGCTTTTGTGGGTACATCTTTGCTCAGATAATATTAAAAGTTTTCTAAAGATTTGATTATACTAAAAATGCATAATAATGTATTTTTGTAGTTATTTGAACATGGGATTTGGTGTGACTATGGTGAAAATGATAGGCAATACTTCAACTTTAATTTCTGGGATAATTACATACATTCACCGTATGCATAGTCTTTACACCAGTAGCTGAATTTAAAGTTAGTAATAATTCCAAATGTATCTAGTGGGATAAAAAAATAATTTTTTGGGTTATCTTATTCAAAATATTACTGAACTGTTGGTTCCTTTAGTGGAAATTATGCAAAGGCTTCAGAAAGCTTTTTCATGATTCTCATGTAAGTAAATTACAATATTTACCATCTTAAAACTAGGTGAACAAATATGATAAAAACAATACCACCATAACCATAGACATTCAAGTAATACAGGTGGGATATGAGAATAAATATTAAAAATTTTATTAAAAAGTTCAATTGTATGCTTTTTCAAAAAGGATTGTGAAATACTGTTTTGAGTTGGTGTGGAAATTTACCATATTGGTTAAGGTAAACCTTAGTGACAGTCTATGTTACTGTACATCAAATTGGAATCAGTTTTATTAAATGTGAAGAGTCATCCAATTTATATGAAATTATCATTTTTTAAACAGTATTGAAAATAGAAATTTAATTTGATAAATTATCCCTCATTTTTCATTGTCATTTTACATTATGTGATTAATATGCTGGTATGCATGATCTGAGTATGTTGTTGCTCTCTTCTATTGGACTACAAAGAGCAGCAGAACTCCACTGCCAAATTCCATGATTTTGAAAAATATTCCTGAATTTACATAAAAACAAGTAAGATCATTTGTTTGATCAATATGGTTATGGTTCACATAAATATTTTAGAAACCATTCCAATGACAACATACAATATGTGGTCCCTCATTAGAGTTGTCATCATTCAATCCTATATTAAATGATAGCGAAATTCACTTTAAAAAGTTAACACCGAATTTGGGCTTTGATATTACCTGTGTTGTGCAAATTTTAAGTACTCAAGTAGAATGTTAGGAAAGTTCCTTGTTGGGAACTGCTGAGAGTTAAATATCTGTGTATTTATGTGGTAAAGAATTATTTCCTCAAAGGAATTATTGTATCATTGCCATAAATAAGTACCATTTAACTCAGCTGTAACCAGTGATGTCATTCTTATGGCTGCCTTTAATAATTTTTTTCTAAAGTCTGGTACACATTAATTTTTTTGCCAATATATTGTATAATATTCTTTAATAGCTATCTGCTACATTATAGCCATGGGAAATATTAGAATTGGCTTCCTCAGTTGGAGGCTATCAATGAAAGATGTTTCATTTTATTTCAGTTGTGAAATTGGTGTTAGTTATCATATGTGGAATTTAGGCTAGGAGACAAGAAAGCCATTAGAGAGAAAATATAAATTTCAGATGTAGAAACTACATAGATTTGTACTTTTTGTAAAGTGAAGCTTTAAAAAATCATAACGATAATAAACGTAATCAGAATTGTAATTGAGTGTACAGGTGAAGCTGCAATCAAGCTCTTAGTTAATTTTGAATTCTAATGAAACTAATTTTCTACTATTTTTTTGCCAAAATTATTTTGGCTTTCATGGTGCATAAATAGTTTTATGAAGAAAAAGGTCCTTATGTGAGAACTCTTAGGGCCGGTTGCCCCATGTCTAGTTACGCTTGCCTGCTACCTAACCTCTGGCTTTGGGGTGGGTTGCAGCTAGCAATAAAAACATTGCACCAATATAAAGCAACTTAAGGCCACGTAACTAGATGGCTCGAATGCTCAATTGTTGTTCTCATACATGCTGACTGTGAAAATGATGCATATGATTATATTCACCTTTCTTTTTTTGCTGGTAAATACTTTAAAATTGCATTGGCGTGAAGAGAGATTGTTTACATTGTGTTCGTTGAACATTACCTTGTGTCTGAAGGAATAAAATAACAATAGTATATTTAATTATACATACTCTAATATTATTGTTTGGTATGAATTTCATTTAACTTAATTGAAAAATTTGCTTTAATTATTATATCTAATAATTGAATAGGATTTTAAGCTAGCCGACAGAGCATTAGTTCTTCGACTTCATTCTTTCATTCCTACATTTGAAGAAGAAATGGCCAAAAAAGGCCCCAAACTTCACTGAAGAGGACATTCATCGCCAGATCAACCTTGTCAATAAACAAAGGACAATAGTTGCTGAACAATCCTACTCTTCAACAGAGGCTTCACCATTTCCACTTCCTAGTGGTAACCCGAAATCTTCTCTGAAATTTGCTGACAAACATTTTTGTCATCCATTTTGTTTGTTTACAATGCTTTAACTCACCCATGATTCTCCGTGTGTTGGCTCTGGTTATGATGACATTCAGAGGTTCAACCAGCGGCTACAGTTAAGAGGGTTTAGCTGGAGGCCATGGCGTAACTAGATGGGGTCAACATATTTTAGTATCTAACCATGACTATCAGTGTAACTGGAGATGGTGCAACCAACCCTTATTGAGTTAACTGTGTTATGATTATAAACTGATCATAATATGATAATTTATTTTTTGATTTGAAGAGAAATTAACCAGGAATAAAGGTGATAATAGTTATGAAAATTTTGAAAAGAATTTTAATTACTCAAAATTTGAAAGGTTTATCACTGAAAATACTTGTTTATATTCTTCAAAACAATTATAAAGCAAAACTTAGGAGAGTTTTAAAATACACTGTTATACAATCAGAGGCATAATGTCTGAGCTAAAAAAATTGTAATTCAACTATTACACTGATATTTTAGATATTGCTATGTAAATAAAAGGTTGAAATAAATAAAAAGACTTGAAAAAAATAGCTGTCCCTCATATGCCAAATGTCTTATTTGAAAAGAACTTGATCGATTTCTTTTCAGTTGGCAAAAATTAGTGTTAATGGTTGAATACTGATGTGTTTTTATCGTGGTGCTAAAAGCTGCTAAAACTAAGATAAATTTCACGAATAACAATTTTAGGATTCCATACATCGAAATAATATATGACTTGATGGAAAAAGGAGACAGGATCCCTATGAAGGAAGCTAGAGTCGAATGTCAAATGGGATATATGAAAAAGACAATTTTTCCTCTGAGCTATTAGGGGTCAAACTATACACAAGTATATACCTTATGACAAATGTGTACTTACTGGTACAAAATTTTATTGAATTAGCAGCAATTAGTAATCCTCATAATATGCCTGGAATTATATTTTATTTTTAATGCTGTGTAGCACTTATGTGATTAGAATTGTTACTGCAGAGAGGAGAATATAACTTTAGGAACCCAGGATAGTCTTCTGTTTCTGGTTAATAAATCTATTTAACATATTAATTTATTATCTGAGATGACTGGAATTGTTTTCTTGAAAGGAGTCTTTTTTTATAGTGATCAAGTGAAGAATTTTCCATTTAAAATCTTAATTAAAGCAGTTTCATTAGTCATTCTAAAATTCAACTAATGCCCAGTGATTTGGATAGTTAATGGAAAACAAAAATATTTGGCATAATCTACTTGTAGCTGCTCCTATTCCACTAATTTTGGATCTTAGTAGTTAGCGTCCTTTAATCCAATCCAAGGCTTGGTTTTGTCTTTGAAAGCTGTTGCATTTCTTCTACCAGTTAACCAAACCATCATCGTTTCCCCAGCACTCTGTTAACCATCACTTTTCAGGGTTCCTATGTGACCTTACTAGCAATCCTAGTGGCCCTGGGTCAAAAAGGTCCCCATTGTTATCGCTGACACTGGCACTCCCTTATTTAATCCTGTTTTCAATGGTGAGGATGAGTGGTTGAACTTTGGGAGGCATTGGTATAATATCATTTAATAACTAAATTTATTTTATTGTCTTGATGTAATTCCAGGTATTAAATATTTTATGCTGATTTTCATATACTAGTGAAACTGTTGAATATGAAAAGTAAAAAAATGTTGATTAAATAATTGGTTCTTGCAAAAATGCCAGCCATAATATGTACAATTTCCTTAAAATTTTATTTTTATTTTGCTATGGATGGCTTGAAACAAAGTATTATTACATACATTATATTACATTCTAGACAATTAAATGAACTATAAAAAACAGGTAAATCAAGTAGTTGACTAAATATGATCAACCTTTATTTTAACAATTTGTAATTTTCACAAAAATAATTCATCATCATCAGAGGAAGTGACATTATATGTCTTTAGAAATGCAATAAACTTATTTTTATTTAAAATCCTGAATTTGAAGATGACTGAGCTAAATGGAATTCTCTGGCAGTTAAAACTCTGCATGAAATTGATGCATGATGTCCCTTAGTTTTTGAGTCACATTATAAGGTCCATTTTTAGGCCTACTGAATCCTTGATTGGGAAATTGTCTAAGCTGAGTAAATGTAGCATTGGTACACTGATGGCACAAATCACATACACAAAGGTAATTTACTACAAAGTACTTTTATTATTAGTTTAATTACCACAATTACAATGTTGAAAAAAGAGGTGAATAATTTGACTAAAGTTTTGTGGTATTGGTAGTTCTTAATGACTTTTTCATGATGCTGAAAAGTAACAAAAAATTGACATGTTATCATTTTGACTAAAACAAGATATTTTTTCCTACTCTGTTACTAATGTTCACAAATGAGATTCATTTGTTGATTTTATACAATTTAATGAAATTCTAAGGGTTTATGTTTCTTTAGGGATCAAATTCATGGTTTTGCCTTACAGTTGCATTTTATTGAGTTGTGAAACAATGAATTGTCGCTAATATTGATAATAACTAATTTTTACTAGTTTTACTTAATATTATTATTACAGGAGAAGTCATAAGAGAATAAGGATAAAAGATAATTTCTAGACGATTCTATTCATACTGGATAATAAACAGATTTGAGCTGCATTTGTACTTTCATTATTGATAAGTGGTGGTCTTTTTAAAAAAAATTATGAAATAAGTATTTGCAAGAATGTTCCAATCAAAGGTGAAACATATTTTTATTTTCTGATCTATTAATGCAAATTCATGTAGCATTTGATGTAAAACTCCATGACCTACTTGTCCAAAGGTTCTTTTAAACTCAAAGAATTTTAGAATTAATAATTTTTCACTTTTTTTCAGCATATGGTTTCACATTTTTTTACTATTTGAGGTCCTCCTAAGTATGTGTAAGTTGCATGAACACTTATGCATATTATTTTTTTTGGTAGCCTGGATGAGTTATTTTGAAGTTTGGAATGTGTTGGAGTGTGGTACTCTTGAAATTATACATTTTCATTCAACCTTTGGTGTAATTTTAACAACTTCGTCAGTTATAAGAAATTAATAATTAAGAAGCCTGAATATTCTTTTCCCTGAAGTATCTATCTCAAAGTTATGTACAAGGGTTATCCAGAAAGTATGTTCTGTTTGGCAGTTAAAAACAAATGTTTATAAACAATTTTATTGCAATGTAATGTAAAAAATACATTATTTTTCCATGTAATTTCCAACATTGTTCAGACATTAGTCAGTGGGGCACCACTTTTTGTATGCTGACATAGAACATTACGGCCAATGATTTAAACCACATAGTATCAGCATTCTCCACCTCTCAAGCATGATGCACACATGACCTGAAGTCACAACTCCTACAAAACTTTAGCTGGGTGCAGTTTCCACATCCTTCATACTGCTGAGACCTAGCAAAATGATTTTCTTCATTTTCTCTGCTTTAACTCATTGAAACTGAGCACTATATAGCAGTTCTTCAATGATGACAAGGTGGAGAATCGTTCTATCCTGATTCTGCTTTATTCTTTATAATATCCTTCCCCTGAATAACTTCAGATGAGTGACATTGTGCTTCTCTATTCAAGCCAAGTTTCTTTGAGCATTTTTTTATTTCCTAAACTGAATTGAGAAAAAGATGAAAATAACAAGAGTAAAAAACTTTTGAAGCAAGAAGTAACAGCGTTTTAGAAAATGTTGTTGGTTCAGAGTATTTATGGATGCATAATAGAGAGTTGCAGTAGAATGTTGGATATGGTATTTGGCTACTGAGCAGGGTTTCAAATTCATATGTGATATTTATGCTGTACCAACATCTGACTTGTACTACTTACTGCAGATCAGAACATTGAAGAATCAGGTGCCAATGCAGGGTAAAGGGTTAGTCCCTACACCCTTGAACTTTTAAATTTTATACACCATATGGATTAGATCTGGGCTTCCTGTCATAATTATCAAACTCACCCTTCACATTGATTACTGTGTCAGTTATAGTATTACAAGCAGTCATTTTATTTACAGAATGGTATTTGCTTGCCCATGGGGTACACTTTACCCTTGAAAATTTGCTATAAAATCGGCCTGATTCTTATGGACTGATATAGAGAATTGATAAATATTTTATATCAACTAAAGAGTGGCCATACGTACATTAAAATAATTTAATTGTAAGAAATAAATGAATTCCTTTGTTGTTTAACTTACCTATTCTGCAAATACAACTGTAATTTACTATCTCATTTTGGAATATAATATTGGTTTTTCTCATAAATTGTCAAATATATGTAAAATATTTATTATTTTAAATAATTAACTTGAAGAATCACCATATGTCTTGTGGGCCAGTGCTTCCTATAATGTGGGAAATATTGATAGTTGATATAACTAAGGAAGAATAGGCTTGTGACAAAATTATACTAATATACCCTTTGATTTGTTTAATTCATAGGGAATAGAATGTTTTGATAAACTAAAAACCCATTACCTCATTTTTTTGCTCTTTTATTTTGATTTCTTATTTGTTAGGTAGGTTATAAACTCTGCATTCAGTAACTCTTTGGTAATACATGTGTAATCTTAAAATTTAATTATAGTGATATTTGATTTACTTTTTAAAGCAATCAATTTAATACTCATTTCCCTCTTGAAATGGTATATTAATGAAATATTTGGTGTTAGAAAAAACATTTAAAGTGACTAGAATTCCGTTCATTCAATGTAAATTTTAATGAGATGTACTCCAAGCGTTGCAAGATATACTTTCTCCAATTGCCAATTGAGTTCATAAATTTTAAATAAAAAATAGTAAGTACTCATTTTACATATTTCTTATAATTTCCACCACCTTAAATGTAACAGTGATTAAATTAGTGACTTAATAATGTTGTTTTCTTTCTGTCTACTGCATATCATCTTTCATAGAGAACAGTTCTTTGTAATGGTCAGAAAATATTATCTTGAATGTTGCTTGAAGTTCATATTTGAGCACTTAGCTCAATTATGTGCATTTGAGTAATTTAATTGAGTATTTTAATTTTTTTACTGTGCCAGTAGGCACATTTAAATTTCAATTAATGCCTTAAGAGTAGCTGGGACCATATATGACTAGTTCTGTCATGAATAGGTTAGAATACAACTATTTATACAATCAATAGCAGAAGCTATGAGATGTATATAACTCATAAAGCAGAACTCAAAATTTGGACCCTGAAAAGTTTGTAATAGCATTATGATGCAAAGGACCCGCCATTGGGCATAAAACTCAATTATGATGGTATCAGACAATTTTGTGTGGTATTATAACTTACATTGTCCCTCAAAAAATTGGAAATTTAAATATCTATAAAAAATTACAGCTGTTCCATTGATTGATTTATGATTTATTGCAGGTGGAATTTTATCACAATTTTCTATAATTATTGTGTGAATTTATTTTCCTCGAAGTAGATTTCAAATTATGCTGTTTTATTTTTCCAGATACAATCGCAAAAACACTAATTTTAAATTGTTTCATATTTTATTTAAAGGTATAATTATAAACCATTGTCTGTTATTGGACCAATGTTGTTGGATTGTTACAATAGTGGAGTTAGATATTGATTTGATGTTTTAGAAATGAGATAATATTATTTTATTATGAATTTGTGATGAAAGGAAATTGTTGTGGAACCACAACAAGAAAAGGCAGTGTCACATTTTTTATTGTTTCAAACTATTGGTTTATATAAGTATGCAGAAAAAATTTTAATTGTGGAATAAATTGTTGGTATGTGATTATGCTTGTTATATCATTTTCATTAGAAATATTTTTTTCTTATTGTTTGCTGAGGTCTTCTGAGTACATAGTTGAGAAATTATAGTTCTTTCTAGATGGTGGTACATACATAAGGTGAGGTGGTACAAAATCAGCATTGACAAACTTTATATAATTGAAGTGTCTCTATTTAAAAGCTTATAATTAGGTTGTAGAAGCATCTTTGGCACTTACTCAAGACGTGGCACAGTCTCTGTACATCAGCGATTCCCAATTAAGTGGAGGCTACTGCCCCTTTGGGGGCACTACTTTATTCTACTGTGGCAAAAAGAAACGGAGGTTGATGGGGGTGCCGGAGGCAGTGTTCTGACCAAGTGGTAAACAACTGGTTTCAGGGGCTTTAGGCATTGTTTTATGGAACCAAGGGAACAATGGCTGGAAAAAGTTTGGGAAACACTACTACATGATAGAGAGTGTGCATGATATTCTATTTTGGATTAAAAAAAATGTTTCTACTAATTTTTTTGTCAAATAAAGCATGACATCATATGCACATCATGTCTCTCTTTTTTTACTTTCATTCGTTTGATGGATATTAAAAAAGAAACTCATGGAATCCTTTTCTCTAAATTTGAAATTAGTAGGTTTCTTGTAACATGGAAGATTGATGATGTGAACATGTGCATATATATATATATATGCACAATAAACTCTGAGACTAATGCATTTATAAGGACAACTTATCTGAGGTTATGGTAATTTTATAATTATCATAGTCTCTAAGATTGGCAACATAGGGATTGAAACTAGCCCATGTGGGCTAGATATATTTACCCTGTTTGGGTTTTCACGTGCCATGAGGTTTAGTACTAGGTAAGAGCTTAAGCTCGCTCCTTACTTATCAAAGTGACCTATGGGTTACAGATTTTATTACCTAAATCTGTGAAAACAATAAAAGAAACAGGATCTTACAAATGTATATATATTTCTTAATGAAAGAAGATTTTCCACAAAATAAAGATTTTAATAGAATTTGCGTTCTCATTCACTAGGCTATCATCTTTTACCCGATGATGACTCAGTGAGTCGTATTAACATATTTATTTTGTGGAAAAGTACTACATTTTCTTTCATTCCTTCCATTACGTCAAGCCTAAATATTTATTACTTAATATATTTCTTTTTGATTAAATCAAGATTTTAATAGACTCCTCGTACTTTTATAATGCCAGAAAGCGAAATAATAAAAATATTTAAAAAGAGCCTGGAACAGGTCAGCTTCCTTTGTATTTAAATCGCAGAAAAAAGTATCGTAAGTTGGACAACAAATAACAATTCCGTCAAAGACCTATCAAGCTAAAGAGTTCGGTTTTATAAATTCCTCCATTATTTGGTTTTTCTCAATATTTCGTTGGAGTGGTAGCAGAGTAACTACACATTTTTTTCCCTACATGTTATAGTGCATTATGAGGATTAAATCGCAGTATTTCAGATCACGCACAATAGTAGCAAAGTTTATATCGATCAAGTAACATTTGAATAGAGTTAATTGCAAACTTTTCGGCTGAAGCGCTAGTATCACTTGGATGGTGCTGTCATCAGTTATGGGTTAGGTGAACTAAATCTCACTTTTCTCTTAGGGCTCGAGCGTTTTAAACCAGTTACCGTAGTGTCGAACTGTTAAGTAGACGCAATTGAAGTTCGTTCTGAGTGTAGTGCAACTCCCGCGAAGATTTTGGTTGTCGAAAAGGTATGTGAAGCCATTTAAGTTCTTTTATGACATTATTTTAGAAGTCCTGTTCGAATATTGTTGTGGCGCGTTAAATTCACTATCATCTTCTGAGGATCCCAGTGTGATTATGCCGACTTGACACATTTTAGAAATTTTGTGTTAGTAATTTCTTGTGGTAAATTACAGTTAAAATGCTAACAGTTTTCGATGAAGATCCGAGAAATTATTAAATTATTTATTATAATCATTTCACATAGTTGATGAATACCTATTCCTGATTAATTGTGGCATGACTATGCTTGTTACATAGTTTCAAGATTAAGTAAATATGACTAAAAGATTGAAAAAGGAATTTTAAAGCAGGACATGGAAAGAATATTGCAATGTTATTTGCAACTTGTTTATTTGAATTACTTACCCACTGAATACCTTAATAAAAAACTGTCTCATGCACATGATCTTAAGCACTGCCATCGATAATTAATAAGTAATTTTTACCCTAGAATTTTTTGTGTTCTTAGAAAGACCCATAAAATATAAATTAAAATTGCCTTGGATTAATATCTAGAAGCAGTAAATTATCACGGTGTCGAATGTTAGAAGACGTATGTCACTCTTTAGTCATCTATACTGCTTTGGCGCCAAAATTTCAGGCAGATTAGAAGTCTGGTGGATATCACTAGTTTATTTTAGTAATTAAATCTAAGTATTTAATTATAGCGTATATAAAAATGTAAAGGAATTGCTCGACCACGAGTTTTAAATTTGTGTCACATGGATTAATACCCAGTATTTAGTGTTAGAAGATAATAATATTTGGCTAAATTCTTTCGTGACAACATAAAGCCATAAGCAATCCAATTTAGCAGAATAATTAAAATTACATTAATGTACTTTAGTTAGCTCTCTCAGACTATACCAGAGGGCTAAGATTCGTGTAAATAATTGCCGTCTCGCTTATTATAACCTGTATGTCCAAGGCTTTCACTTACTAGGTACTCCATTATCTTGTTTTGTACATAGCGAGATGCAACGGTTTTTGGTTCATAACCACCAAAGGTTTTTGACATTTTTCTTCTGTGTGATCTCTACACGAGTCACAAGATATCGGACACCGGTAAAAATTTCAGCACAAGAATCAAGATCATCACAAGATGCCCGTAGAACTGTCACGACCCTTCAAGACGACCCGACATTTTCGCAGTGTGAAATACAGACCCCGAACAATTTGTTCTAGTTTTTTATACTCCGGACAGACCGCAAACGAAACGAATAGTGACGAGGATGTGATGGGGAAGCTAAGGATGGAGGGGTTTGAAAGGGAGGCGCGATAGACAGGGAAGTTGAAGTGTGGACGAGAATAACTTCCAGAAGGGCGGCTAAACCACTATCCCTTGAGGAAGGAAAGGTAGTACGGGTGAGCACGGAGGGGAAACAGTCTAGCGGTGGTCCTCCTTTCCTTATAATCCTCTTTAAGGCGAGTCGAAAGCGGGGAGAGGGCGGGAACGTTAGGGTGAGCGCTCACATTTCGACTGCTTAGGCTTCACGCACAAGACGCGGTGACACGCATGGGACGAAACAATTCGCACTACGGAGCAGCGGGAAGGGTAAATTGATATGTTCACCAGCCTATTACAAGGTGCCCTCCCTCCCTCTCCGATGTTCAATGGTGGTGTTTTACTTTCGGCCGAGTCGAAGTTTGACGGGTACTTGAGAGAAATAACGATCCAGAATTACCTAATGGTAGGATGAATTTTCGAAAAATATGTGCGCCTGGTGAAGGCTGCTTTCAATTAGTGAATGGGCTAGAAAATACGAGAGGAGTACCATTAGATAGAAGATGTCCATGTTAGGATAGAAATGAGTCCTTCGTGTCCTTTATTGCATCTCGAAATTACAATACATTATATAATAAAACACTCAAGAGATGTATAACAGGGCACTAATACATGCTTGAAATATCGCAAAGGGAGTTACGAAAATAAATAGATTAACCCTAATGCGGTGGACCCTGAGGAAGTTGGACACACGCCCTTTAAGGACACTCGTCTTTAGCATGGCCATTGGTCTCTACGGGTGATGCTATGTGGTGGATGGTACAAAGGACCAAAAGGTCCAAGCGCCATTGGGACCGATTTTCACGGGTGCCCCCACCTCACTCTTTATATCTATCTAACCCTAATGCGGAAAATCTAAGGTATTCAGACGTGAAAGCACCCTAGTAAAATCCCTCAAAAGGGTTTAAACACCCACACCGTAATATGGTACATAAAGAAAGCATGGACAAACGCTTCTGATTATCCTACCTACACGAGTGGCTGAGGGGGGTTAGGTGGATTTAGGATTTTGGAGAGGATAGTCAAATAAATTGAGAAACATTTCTTTGATGTTTTTCTTCCTTTCCGCTTAGTTAGAAAATTAAATTAACATGTAATCACCTTACGCCCCATTTATGATTACTTGTTGGTTTCCGATATTATTGAAGCATGTAATTTGAATGATAGGTATAGTACACGAAATGGCTCTGTACGGAATAATACAGATGGTACCCATCATCTGAATGTATAGCGAAATTTCCTATATTCTATATGTCTCAATCGTAACTCTCTTCATTTTGGGTCACTGAAGTACCAATGCTTTTCGCTTTCCTCTGGACATTTTTGTAATTCATACGAGAGTCTTTTTTTACTGTTACACGATTAGTTTCCCAGCGTGTTCCTTGGCAACATCATTTTGAGAAGCTGGTATGACTCTGAAATATGATAATAGAAAAAAGTGTATATAGAGTCCTTATTTTAAAGTGCGTCCTTTACGTCGAAATTCAATTTGGCATTGCTTGAGATATGCTGATCTGGATCTCGGCGTCTTTCTCCAAAGTCAAAGCCTCTCAGCCATTCCCATTCCCCTAATGAGACCTTAATTAGCGACCGCAATTGTCAGTCTATCCCTAGAGAGCCCAACATTAGCAGGAGTGATAATATTATATTACTGTAGTTATTGGGTTAAGCGCATTACTATTGACTGAGGTACTCGGGTCCAAGGTCCCCGTAACATCTCTGGAATACTCCAGCTAAGTGATTTTCTCCACAGGCAAGCAAGGAAATGGGTCCTCTACCTTTTTCATAGGCTTCGTAATATGTGGGATCTACTCTCACCTATCAAACCGACTTTAGGATTGAAGAATTTCAATGCCGGGATAAAACTTTTGTATGCGAAGTAATATATTTTTCTGAATTTCCATGCTTTCTTCCCGAATTTATCTCACGTAGAGACTGCTCCAAATGACGGGTGACAGACTATGTATGAATGTTTTAGTATTCCTGATATTGCAGTCGTCGTGGGAATGTGCCAACAGCTTAAGATCGTGGATGTGGAATGTGGCTATTTTAAAAGAGGCTGGAGGAAGGTTGTACATTCGGGAACAAATAAGCAGTTACGACTTTGCTCTTGATTTGATAAACGCGGAAAACCTAACATTACCATAGTCTTATCCTTAATTTAAAAATTAAAATTGAAAAAGTATCCTGTCCTTGTAAAAAAGACCAGTTAAAACTTTCAACAATTTAATAGTATAAATCAGGTACTTGCGTTAACCCAACTGAAATCATGCCCATACACTTATTATGGCGTATTTAGTCAACGGCTTTTAGGTTTGGATCGAATGAGTGATATTTTTACTCATAAAATTATTCTTTCTGAGATTATGAGATACTTAATCCACGAATAAGAGTGAATTCATTATAGGTGTCGTCCTTTCCATAAATTTTCTCTCATTTTATTGTCAATACTGTTATATATTCCATAATTCCTCGATCACGGGAAGGTTTTTGATGGACCCTACAAACTTTTGCATAATGACGTGGCCCTGTGAATAATTTCTTTTTTTTTTCGAGCGGCATTCATGCTTTCTACCTTGCGCGACATTATACTTCAGCGCTATATAATTTCTACATTCTATTTCCTCTTCTAAGATGCCTATTCTATTCTTGTCCCTGCCCCACTTACCTGTCATTTTCCCCTCCTGCCACCGCGTCAACATTCCATTACGTATTCCTTCCTTCCTCTTTTCCCGACTTCTTCGGATTTCAAAAACTTCCTCTCCCCCCTACTGAGCGTAGCACTTCTACTTTTGTGTCCCTTATCTTTTAAATTTAATTTATTTCGCCCTTACCTCTCAGAATTCAAATCTCAAAAGCATTCAAGTTACTTAATATAAGGGGAAATAAAAACATAATTATTAGTAATTTTTTATCCACGACCCAGGCTTAGAAGTACAGCATGCGATCTTCCGGTAACAAAAAGAATCCTTCAATTTGGAGGAATGGGGCTGGAATTAGAGGTGGGGTAATATGAGGCGTGGGGGGACACTGGGGGTGGGGAATGGGTAACCTAGGAAAGGGGTCAGCGGTGGAGGAGTGTGTCAAGAGACTGCTGGGGAGGGTGAGGAGAGGAACCTCTTGGAGGTTGGTGGGGAGGTTTTTTATGCTCTTGCCTCTGCTCGTTATACTTCCAATAGTATATGGTAACCTCTTATGATCTCATTGGCATTAACATATTATTGGCGGCATATTAAAATTACCATACACTAATCCTTGCTGATGAAAATGATAGGTATAATGAAGGCTTATTCGGTAGTAATGTTTTTGTCTGCCTAGGATAAGAAGGGGCATATTCGACATGGCAATAGTTGGACTATGCGTTTTAATTATTTCCTGCTAGAGTTAGGTTTTTACTAGCCCTGAGAGGAAATAATAGGAAAAAAACTCTCATACGGAATCCTCCACGACGAGCTGTCAGAGAATTGCGACTGTTAATTGTATATAGGAATTATTACTAAATTTAGTACTGAATTACTAGTTAATTTAATGAGTTCGGGGATATTTCAGCAGTTATTTTAGGCGTACAAATTGGGAGGATAAGGCATAGAAGAGATAAGAAGGGAATTTATATTGCCGAAGGAGTTATAAGTACCACCGAGTCACTACGAAATCCCATGGTGTTTAACAGTTTCAGGTACCATCTAAAATCCCTTACACCAGTCAGTTTTCTTCGTTTATAACCTTAAATACCTAAGAGAAAATTCTAGTAGGATGTTTTTATCTTTTTAAGTCTCTTAATTTTGAGGATATACACCTTTTGTACCTCTTTCTTAGAGATATTCCTGTATCAATAAAATTCCCAACTTTGTGCCTTATACCCATCCCTTTTCGCTGTTAATGGCCTCCCGTTTTCTTCACGTACCCCTAGTTCAGCCACCCTGCCCCCACTCGGATATAATCACAAATATTTTACATCATATGAATTGATAATTTATTATAAAGCACGTGTATGAAGAAGGGCTCCAGCAATGTATGTCTTACTAAGGGAAAATGGAGCACCGATTGGGTAACTCTAATGTTATATGACATCAATCTGTAGTAACGTTCAGTTCACAATTATTAATATTTTTATATTACAACCATGTGCGAAGGTAGTTCTCAGAAGGTATGTATCTAAATTTAAGTGAAATCACCCCCAGCGTCCGTATCCCGGTATTAATCATACTAAAACTTATCCCGTGTTACACATCTTTCCGGATATCCTGCGGTCGTGGTGGGTCTCGTCCAATGGTCTGCTATCCTCCTTGGGTCCTCGTGAATAGCCGGGCTTCGGGTTTCCTTGCAGTTCAATTCCGGCGACAGTCCGTGGGTGGATTCTTTCACCTTTCTTGGCCATCTTTAATCTTGGTCGTCTTCCCGGTGGCGATATTGTCTTCATAGGGCTAAACTCCCCAGCGTCTTCACCAGCGCCTCGACTCTCTCTATGCAAACATTCCGCGTATATACCGACGCCAACCTCTCATTATCGTTCTTCCTCCCTTCCCCTCTTAATTTGTTTACGATTTCTTGCGTTCATTGTTGTTTAAATTATAATATCGTGCGTTTATTGTTGTTTAAATTTTAAATGTGCCATTTCGGTTTGACTGGTACATTACCTACCCACAATGCATCCCTGATGTTATTTTATATAAAAATTAATACCTAATACTCTTTCGGCATCCACTTTTTTGTCGTTTTGTTTATAGCGGAGTATCCTTGATTCTTCTTTCATTAAAATTCCCGCATAATGTTGTCGTCATCATTAAAATCTCTTCACGTTAATACTTCCATGGGTCGTCCCACAAATCCTTTACATTTTACTGCCGCTCCAGCACCGTTCCTCCTCTTTACCCGACCCCAGTCCTGTCCTCTTTCCTCCAGGTTCTTTTCAACTCGATCCACCCACTTTGCCTTTCAACAATAACATAAGTTTTCGACAAAAACAATCACTCTGTTTAGAAAATTAAAATAATCTGCATGAGTCTCAAAGAATGAGACTTCCTGCATTCTGATCATCTAATCTAACCTATTTTTTCATCTAAATATGGAAAAGATTTAGCGAATCGTGTTACATGTTCATCAGTATACGTTTAATTAGGATGCCAGATATTAACGTCATTTCCATAGGTCGATTACACGTTATCACCAGATCACATTATTCCTTTTTCGAAAGATTATCCGCCGAAGGAAATAAATTCCTGCTTCTTACTTACAAACTCACGTAAGGGAACTCGAGTAAAATTATGGCCGAGATTTTATTTACGTTTACGTCCCAATGACAGACGTCGTAAAAGCCCCACAGCGCTCGTTAAAGACAGGGAGGCTTAAATATAATATCTGTGCTTGACATGCTATCAGTTGCGGTTGACGTCTGATTCTTGCGTGTGCTCAGAGATCGAATTATTCCAACGGGGACAGCAGGGGGAGGGTATTAATGGAGAAGAGAAGCACGGGGAAAGTCGTAAGATGAATAATTTAAATCGGAAGACCCCACTTGGAATAAATGTAAGAAAGCTGCCTGTAATATTTCAGGAAAAGGATGAAATGTGACGATCAAATGGCTCCTTTAAGCTATAGAGACTCCTTAATCTGGGATTAGTTTGAACTATGACATGCATCCGTAAACATAGCTTAAAAAGGTTTAAGTTATTTTTTTGCTTCTTAGTTTTTTTGGCTAACTTTTTAATTCCTTGCGAGCCATTTAGTATTTTTCATTGTAGACACATAGTTAATTGGCCAGTTTTATGATAACTTAATGCATTAGAAATGCCTAATGCTGTTATACTACGATTGATTTAAGTCAGAAATACGAGTAATTTGCCAATGAGCCCAGACGCTTGAGGATTTGAGTACAGGTAACAGTTAGTTATTGAAACGCACAAAAGTAATACTTTTCACTTCCCAACTCGTTGGGGTGTGGCGTGCAGTCCCGTTCTGCTCTGTTGGCACAATTCACGAAAAAAGGGGAGTGTAAATTAAAAATAGGGGAGCGTTAAGAGGTGCGTGCTTTGAAAGCAACATTTGCTCTGCCTCCGGATTTGTAGCGTCTATGCTTAAGGTAAATTGGGGGATTTGCCGAAATGACTTCTACATTGTTCGTGCCTTCTGGGAAAAAATTTGGATATCTTACTCATGTTTTCGCGCAAGCCGCCTGGTGGGAAATCTCGCTCAGTCCAGTTGGCGCGAGACAGTTTCCCGTCGGACCCAAACTTAATCAGAGCCAACTATTTTGGTCAAAGGAATTCCACCAGATCGAGTATAGGTATTTAATTTAATTTAAAACGGATAAAAAATGCGTGTGCTCAAGGTGAGAGTTGAGGGACTACTGTCGTGGTCAGAGGCAAGATCCATTCCCCCCCTATACTCGGCAAAAATTGACACTATGGAAAAACAATTCACGGAAAGGGCCGCGGGGG
>WURS02000017.1:5505948-5529850 GCA_011762765.2 Rhinocypha anisoptera | reverse complement strand
CCCCCCCCCCCCCCAACCCCCCCCCCCCACCACCCCCCCCCCGGGGAGGGCCCCCCCCCCCCCCCCCCCCCACTCTACGGGGATGGCGCATCCGACTCCGGATCCTCATTTTCCTAACCGCTGGCTCTCCTCGCGACCCTCGCGCCAGTTCCTCCGACCTCCGTTGTTTCTTCGCTCCAAGTCTGGAGGCGGCATTCGAACGTCTCAAAAGCATGTGAGGTCTATAGGAGGAGATTAAAGTTTAGTTATTCAAGAATCGCTTAGGGAGTCATGCGAACATGTCTGGATAAAACAGGGGAAATGGTTGCATTAGTGAGGACGAATTCGATATTAGGTTATATGGAAGTCAAACCCGATGCGATTGGAGGTAATGAGAGAGCTTACATACATACAATAGGGCTCGAAAAAGAACCTGGAGTATCTACGCCCAAAAAAGATTTATTTCCTCCATTCGCTCGTATTTCGGGAATGCCTTTGGAAACGGTACAGTGGAGAAAGTCGATGGAAGTATTGCGGAATATGAAGTAGAAGTCTGGTTAGACGCGATACACAGTGCTCGAGTAACAGCGACTGAAGGACAATCCAATGGAGCAGGGCTGCGCAAAAGATTAAAAGAAGCAGTCGTGACCGGAATCGCCTTGCTCTCAATGCGCATGCGGTGGTGGTGAATCTTAAGATGTGGTGGTGGAGGAGATGACTTGGGGGGGTGGGGCGTCATATTTTGCCGGCCGGGGGTAAGACGTCCTCGTCTCCGCCCACCCGGAGGTCGCGGGTTCGAATCCCAACGAGGTGGACTTTTCAATCTCCACCCGGGGCATGGATGAGTGTTTCGTCCTTGTCATTAAAAATGTTACAGTGCCCACTGTAATTGGCCTATTAGTGCTGTTTGTGGGCGATTGACAATAAATAAATAAATAAAAAGACCGAGCACAATGTATTCACCCAAAAGTAGAAAAGTATACAAATCATAGGTACTGCGTGAGATTCATGCAATCAAAATGAACCACTTGATTCGATTCTTTGTCTCTGGCGTAATCATGTGAAATTTTCTTAGTGTGTTAAAACGAGAAAAACATTTGGTAGTCCCACACTGACATTTATATCTGAACACGACATAGATTTCGACAATACATGTCATCATTAGGTAGTTACTACAGAAATTCTTTCCTATAAATACACTATACCAGGGGTAGGCAACCTTTTGCTAACTGTGTGCCGACTTAAGGTTTCAAATAATTCAGAGTGCCAACAGCAAACGCATTTTTACACTAATCAAGGTCAATATACTAGTTCTACAACATATTGTATTTTATATGCTAATATAATAGTGATATACAATAATACGTAAAGTTGTAAACCACATTAAAAGAAATAGTGTTCTTTAAAAGATTTAAAAAAATAAAATTGATACGTAAAACTTGGAGCTTCTGCGTGCCAATGGAAATTGGTTGGCATACCAAGTGTGGCATGTGTGCCGTAGGGTGCCAACCCCTGGTCTAGATGAACTTGGTGAATCATGATCATAACTTCTTTCCTCCCCTAGTCCCCTACAGAGACCGAGCACAGGAGGAGGGATTGATTCAAGTGATCCATGGTGTGCCGTGTCTGAGTGGGGATCATGGTCGAGCTGCTCAGTGTCATGTGGTCGTAACGGTGAAAGAACTCGGTCCCGCCGTCTGATGAGCAGACTAGGCCGGAAAAAGTGCAGGAACCCACCCACCCTCAACCAGAAACAGCCCTGCCCCCAACCATTGCCACCATGCCCTAAGGGACTGGGCGGTTCAGAATCTGGGGTAATGACAATCTTCTCTTCACCTACTGGAGTTTCAGGCCCTGAATATGAGAAATCTAGTGGCTTTTATTGAAACTAATATCGAAAATAATATTAATACTGTCTTAATAGGTGCAATTAATACCTCTCCTATGAATATATTACAATCGTCCTTGATAGTTTCACCCTAAAGCATTGATAAAATGTGCTATAATAATATGCTCATTAAATATTCTTCATAATGTTAATATTCTAATTACTTGATGGTTTTCAAGTCTAATCACAATAATTTTGTTTCTTCCCCAAACCAAAAATAAAAGCTTGGTTAAAAAAAATGTTAATTGAATTTATGCTTGAAGGTTGAGGGAAGGTAAAATTACCATTTACAGCAACATTTACATTATAGAAATATTTAACTTCGTTCACACTCATTTTTTCATTTTGTGATAATTTAATTCCTTTGTTGACAGAATGAAAATGTTGCATATATAAAAAATCCATTATTATATTATTTCTAAGGAGATGTTTTGTTTTTTATTTTTGTGAGAGCAATCTGGACTAATCAGAGTTGACCCCTCAGCTGTGGCAGCCTTGTTCTTTTGTGACTGCTGTGTATGGGAGAAAAGTAGCCATGACAGCCTTTCCTTCTATTTCTGACAAAGGTTTATTAGGTAGCAGACCCAGAATGACCCTTATTGGCTGCATAGCCTGGTTCCCTCCAAGGAGGGTATCGGAGATATGACTGACTATAGTCAGAATATTTCATGCAGAAATGTATCACAAATGAACCTCATATTTATTTTCCTTGATAATTTCTGATCAATTTGTTACCAAACAGTATGTAAATACTTTCATTTACAACCAACATTCTAGCGAAAGTCAGAGACAACTAAGGGAAATGATATGGATTTCTGCAATCTATATTATTTCCCAAATCTTTGGAGATGGAATGCATTTGTCAAACTCGCCAGAGGGTCATGAACCATAATAAAAAAAAATTGCAAAGGGGCACCCGAATCTGGAACAATGGAAAAGTGTGACCATTCGAACGTTTTTAGAAAGGTCAGGCCACAAAATTTGGATAGGGTCTATGGAGGGTAAGAAGGTAACTGTCATATGTACATGAATTTAATCTACACAGTCACATGCCAAAAGGTTGATCTACGTATTCCACAGCCCAGGGGTTAATGAATGCTTAACTTGCCTATGTTGGAGATTGTTCAAGGCAATTGCCATAGCTCTCATTGTAAACAGTGTTACAATGTAACAAACACTGATGACTGTAAACTGTGAAACTCTATAACAGTATCATGTGAATTACTCTCTAACAGGATGAGACACAAAATTCCAACTGTATAGTCACACAGTGGAGTGAATGGGGCCCATGCAGTGTGACTTGTGGAAGAGGTATGAGACTTCGCACTCGTTTAGTTGAAAATGCAAGACCTAACATGATATCGTCGAGAGCGAGTGATGAAGACCACCCACATGATGATGATGATGACAGTGAGGTAAATAACTTAAAAAAATCGAGAACAAGTAAATCACTTTGATATTCTCCTCAGATGAGTGACAAAATGATTGATTTATCCTAAAACTATGAAAACCTTATGAAGTTTGACAGGAGAAACTGACAAGAATATAAAATTCAATGGTTATAATACCCATGCATATTCATATGCATATTTACGTTCAATATAATTTTCTTGGGTGACATGCCAGCTCTTACTTAGGATAAGTAAGCCCATCCCAGACTTAGGATAAGTCCAAAATTTGGTTATGCCTCTGAACCCAAGCTGATTAATTATTTAACTGGGAATAAGGTAAAAGAAGTAGGAACCTGGAAAGCATAAGTGTGTCAGGGAAAGGAGATGACCTACCTATGACTGAATTTACTTACCTAATTGAACTATTTTATGACTTTCATACCCTGGTGGGCTTAAGAGATTTTCTCTTAGTTCTACTCTCATTTATCAAACCATTATTCACATTGAAAATGGTAATTAATTTAGTATAGTTTTTACAGTGAATTAATTGCTTCACTGTTATAATGCTCAACTTTAAGAAGTGATTTACATTGAATAATGAGCATGCTACAAATACTTTTAGGCTAATTAAAGGAATTTATTATTGCAGGTAAATTGTAAACTTGTTGGTTTCAGAGGTGATTTATTATAAAATGAGCCATTTTATCAAGCAGTTGACATCATAAGCTCTATTTAGGAAATTTAACTCATTTAATGGAAATGGAATATTAACTTGATTAAATTTATAATTGAACTATTGCAATTATATGCTTATATATTTGTTCTGAAAATAATAATTGCCATACTATAAATTTTGTGAAGGATGATGATGATGAAGACGGTGATGTAGCTGATGAAGTGGATGAATGCAGCAGAATTGTGAAGGAGGAGCACGTTGAATGTGAAGGTGAAGAAGAATCTTGTGAACTTAAAGATGACCAGGCCAAAGGTAACATTTCTATTTAGAAACTCTGGGCTAATAATATTTTAATAACAAATCATAAACTCAGTATTTAGTTTCAAATATTCACAATGGGTACACATGTAATGAATGCGTCATACAAAGTCAAATTCTAGCTGATTCTTAAATCTGGTAAATTTTCTGTGCATGAAATTTGCAGCAGATGATATGTATTACTGAACTAATTAATTGTTACTTGGTCGAGTCATGCTTATTATCAACAATTAATAGGTGTGTGTGTTGTTTTAATAGTAATAATAACAATAATAAAACAAATATTATAACTATATAATATGTAATATAAAATGTTTATTTCATCCCATTTCAGCTTTTATGCATTGTTATAACTATATAGCCAAATATTCAAATCTGTGCCCAAGAGTAAGTGGTTACATAAGTGTACCAAATGTGGCTACACACTGTGTTGCCAGCCACATTGATCTTGTTGCCATTTGGCACACCTGTGTAGCCACTCCCTCTAGGGTGGAAAAGTACAATTTAAACTGTGTATTCAATGTAAATATATTCTGTACCTATGTGACTATACCTTTGGGATAATGACAATTTGAGCAAATGTTAATTTCAGTTGCCTGTGCTCAAGAAAAGTTGGTTGGACCATGCAGGGGATACTTCCCTAGGTGGTACTTTGACAAAGAGGCTGCAAAATGCAAGGAATTCACGTATGGTGGTTGCCGTGCTAACAGAAACAACTTTGAGACAGAGCAGGAGTGTGAAAGAATATGCCAAGGCTATAAAGGTATAGTAGGATCCAAATTTCAAAAATATAAGCTGAAAGTGATTACTCAAGTAGATATGATAAGAACCCATACTGCTTCTTTCTATAAATAATACTCATAGACGCTATTACCACATCACCCTTGGTAGGGAAACAGGCTTCTAGAGATCTTTTAACATTATTCCAATTAACAATAATGCTCATTAGTGTTTCCATAAACCCTTTTGTTCTATTTGATAATGTGTGTCCTTATCCATTGTCATAATTTAATTTTCCAGGGTGGGTCAAGAATAAACAATTTTTAATGATTTTGTGTCATTGTGAAAGATTATTTCTGCAAATTGACATGGCTAATTACCTATTTATTCCTCAGATTCAAAAATAAATTGTGGTGTACTACCCTTTGAGTTATATTGATTGACAAAGAAGATGTAAAGGAAAATTTAAAACAGAATAACTTTTGATTGTATTCTGACATGGAAAAACCCTTCTGTGTCTGGCTCTTAAAAAAGAGTTTCTTAGTTTTTATCTAAAAGGCATAAAGGCCAATTAAAATAATGCATCATCATCTTGAATGATCCCATGTATAATGATATTTCTGTGAATGACAAAATCATTCAATGCTATATGATGCAAAGAAAAATTAGAACATGTTCTAATTTTTCTTTGCATCACCCCATGCACGATGGGGGAAAATTGGCTGTTATATTAAATATGCAGATACCACTTCAGGGATTAAATAACATATTGTCATTCATTAAAAAAATCTTCATTGCACGATTTCATCATTCACAAAATTAATCATTACTCCCAAGGTTTTCAAGGTAATCGTGTAAAATGGCCTCAAGTCTGTTTAAGGGATTATTGTTTCAAAAATATTTTTAACACACACTTTCTTAATAAGTACCTAAGTCCTTACATCAATTAAATCGAAGTTTTGATTGGAAAAATACTTGGAGAAAAATAATGTCATAAAAGTTTATATTTCCTGATAAGAAAATTAATGAGTCATTTTTTGTTTTCATACTTTTAAATATGAAATTTTTAATACCAATATATTTAAATATCTATTCTCTTCAATTTCAAAGTATGGGGTTGGGTGTTGAGGGGTTATTCTACTCTTCAAGTGCAGATGATGGTGTAGCTGGTAGAGGACCCTTGTAATCCAGGATGGCCCTTATATCTCCATTACCCTTTTTCCTCCAGTTGAAGTGGTGGAGATTCGACTGACCAGAGTTAAAATATTTCATATAGAAAAATATCCAAATAAACAGCCCCTATTTACTTTTCTTAATAATTTCTGATTAATTTGATAGCAAACAGTATATAAATACCTTGATTTATAACCTGCATGATTCCAAAACTCTGAGACAACAGAGGGAAATACTAAGAATGGGTCAGAAAAAAATTTCACATAACTCAGCCGGCAGAATGCATTCGTCAAACTCACCTGATGGTAATTCATATTCCCAAATGAAACTGGAAAGGAGGACCCTCGTCTGGAACAATAGAAAAGTGTGATAATTTGAGCCTCTCTTAGAATGGTTGAGCCATAAAATGTGGAGAGTGGCTAGAGAGGAGGTTGCAGTCATATGTACAAAAATGTTTCCTCTGCAGTTGACCAAGAAAACTCAGATATACCTATCCTGCAGCTAAGAGGTTGAAACACAAAAGGAGATCAGTGAAAATAGTCGTTATGCTGTTGTGGTATATTTATTGTTTTTCCATCTGGGTAATGATGTTCATGGGCATCAATGTTTTGAAGACTATGTCTACCATCGACAACATTTCCTAGATGGAAACCCAAAATATCTTCAACTCAACTATTCCCTGGGAAAATCTGAAATCTGTCCGGATTTTGAGTAACTACTTGAGTGGAATCTTCATTCTGACCCACAGTTGCCAATAATATAGCTAATTTAATATAATAACATGAAACTTTATCCAAGGACTTTGTTTTTAGAATGTCTCCTTTGCTAATGAAATTAAAATTGTCCAAGACATTTCGCAAAAGATAATTAAATAACTTTTTTATTCAATCGTTGCTTAGGGCTTTTGGTGAATACAGTGAAATCTTGATAAAATTTTAGGGGACTTTTTAAGGAAATGACCACATTATCAACAAAAGCTTTTGAACTCTGTTTGGTGCAAGCTACTTTGTTACCTACTTATTTACTGAGCAACCCCACCTCCCAAACACAATTTGAAAGAATTAAAAGTAACAGCTCGTAATAGTACATTAGAATGTAGTGATTTTTGCTCTCCATAGCCATATAATATTTAGCTGCTAATTAATATTTGAATCCTAAACCCAAATGGATTTTTTTTCTGTCGCATGCTGCATTGGTAGAGGAAGTTCGTGCTAATCTAACAGCTCGCTTGCAGCATTATGGAGTGTCTCTGTCAGGCACACTATTATATGCAGCACCCCGTAGTGCTGGCTACAGTAAGGATTCATCATACCACCACCATCGTCCAACCTGTGGTATAACTAATATATTTTTTGATCTTAGTTTAGCTCTGTGTTTTACAAATTCATGTAACTATATTCTATGCTTTGTCTGGTGTTACTGTTAGATGAGGCAGTACCTTTTTATTAAGTTTCCTGTTAGTGTGAACTCATGCCATTAATTGTAAATCCTGATTTATTGAATAATGTGATTAATATGATAAAATATATTCCTAATGCATGAAGGGAAAGCATGCTAAATGTAAAAAATAATATCACTTTATGAGTACATAAATATTTAAATTGGTGATATCAATATTTGATCATAAATCTACAATCATAAATTAACTTTCTCAGGACACTTATGTGGTTTTCAATTTAAAATAGTTTTAATGTGAAGTCGACATCAATTATAATAGAGCTTGAGAAACCCCTGCCAACATTTGATAAGATTTATAAACAGATACTGTTATAAAGAGCTTCTGATTTCATCATTCATGTTATTAATTTCACTGAGTTGAAAATTTATTATGCAAAAAATCCTCACCATATTACTTTTTTGAACATGACATCTTGTCTTCAGATTTATATTTATTGTCACATATTTCCAACATTAGATTAAAATGATTTTACTGTCTGAGAAATTTTGATCACCCATGGAACAATATACTTATCAAACATCAAATAGCCTTCATTTTAGACATAAAAGAATGTTGGATTCTTGCCTCATCACAGTTATGGGACAGCATAACCTCTGTCCAATAGTAGAATTAGGGGCTTGACATTTGATGAACTAGTCACATCCTACTTGGTTACATCTTGTTCTGAATATGCTGACCAAAATAAATTTCTGATTGAAATTATTTTTTAAGCATCATACCTACTGTATGAATCACCAATTTTTCTGACTCATAAGCTGCACTAACATATAAGACACAGGCTAGTTTTATCCAAGTATTCTGGAAAAAATAACCCTTTTATCAACCTATGATACAGGGAGAGTTTATTAGATTATTTTGGAGAGAAAACTGTTTTATAAACCTTAAAATACTGCATATACGTTATATGCTTGAAAGGTAGGCTTTCTAAGATTTTAATTTGATTGATGTAGGAATTTGGAGCACATTTTTTCACCATTTTTTAACTTTCTTCTGGATGATTGATTGCTCTATAACATTCACTCAGATAATATGGCCAAAGAACTTAATTATTTCTTTGAATTGATGGAAGGAAATGTGCATTGATGTACATATATTGCAATCTCTTTCGGCATTGTGACCTAATAAACTATAAGTTTTGCAATCAACATCCTTCATGATCTGTTGAATGTGTGATTACCTTGACCTTTCTCTGTATTTCCTTCTCTCAATGAATCCTTCAATAGCTATTTTCACTATGATTTCATGTCTCAATGTATGACTGAGTATATCCTAGGCCATGTCTCTTCATTAAGTTTTCCATAACTTCTGTTTTGTTCTTACACTTCTAAACCATCCTTCTTTGTTATTCTATCATATACAGTAAAATCCTGCTGTAAAGTGTTTCACTTAACCATGTTTCAGATATACCGTAGGTATCACCATGTCCCCCAAAATGATTACATTTAACTATTTTCTTTGTTAGTAGTAGGTAACTTTGTAGCAAATTTTATTTTGATGTACCTACCGACATGTCACAATGGCACTACTTCAACCGATCATATCAACACATTTAAATCATAAAACATCAATTTATATTGTATTCCACAAATAAATTAGTTATAAAATTTAGTTTTACAGGATTTTTATTGCTTCCTATGCAGTTTCCTATAATAACGCAGACGTACACTCTGTTCCCTTAGATCCACGTTATAACTGAATTTTACTGTAATTGTATTCCCATCATTCTTCTATTGCACTGTGCAATAAAACTCATATCTTATTTTCTCTTCTGACTGACGATCCAACTGTCTATGAAAAGTTTCTTTCCAAAGATCTTTCAATTCATATTTATCCACAATCCATGAATGCTTACTGTAATTTGCTCATGCCAGAGAACTCCACTTCCACACAGTTCTTAAAGTATTCTAAAAATCTCATCGAATGCCCATTTAACAGTTGGTGGATCTGTGAACAGATTCTGTCATATTCAACACCTAGGGTAATTGCATCTAAATGAGAAGAGTTCCAAAGAACATCTATAATGTATTACATAGATACATGACTGTTAGGCAAGGGTATATGATCCAAAAAAGTGATGCTTTGTAGGTACATATATCTTAAGCATACATCTGGAGGAAAAAGAAGTCAATTAAAATTAAAAGAAAACTTGAACCATAAACAAAATGAATTATGCACATTTTGCTTATTAAACGTATTTTTAATTTGTTATTGATTAAAAATATATACATAGGTATCCATTTTGGAACCGAAAAATCCAACCAGCATGAGGAAATTCACAAAAGCATATCCAATGTTACTGAATAAGTCACATGGTGACTGAAGTCACATGAGGTTGTCATAAGAAACTACGTATTTAATCCACACCTGGTACATATTTTCTTTCAACTGGACAGATTCCCCAGACTCTTACATTTGAGATTAAGAATTGGTTTCTTGAAAATGAAATGACCTATCTTGTATAATTCTTAGCGTCTACAACTGGAGGGCCAAGTTTTGGAGGGCTGGAAACCGGAAGCCAATACATGCAGAACACATCTGGAATAAGAGGCCACGGGCTCCCACCTTCACCTACCGTAGCAGCACCTCCTCCCTTCTATCCACTCACGACTAATGACAGCCCAATTGTTGATTGTGTTGTGTCCCACTGGAGTAAATGGACTGAATGCAATGCCACGTGTGGTTCTGCATGGAAAAAGAAGTGGAGGAATATTATTGTAAGTGTTTGACTAACTGTTTCAAAAAAAACCATGGCCTTAGAACTAAAAATTAATATGCAAGGAAAAAAATATTCCAAACAGAAAAATAATTTAACTTTGTGAATTCCGCCAAATAAATTTATTTCATGACCATGGTTTCTATCATTTGTACCATCTTCAGGTCTTTACAAAGTTTATTTATTTTTCTTCCATATTCCGCACACTCAAGCCCAAAACCATGAAACTTATGAGATATACCAGGGACTTTACCTTAAACTTCTTGAACCCAATGACTCTTTTAACTCTTGAGAGACTACATATCTCATCTCACAGGAATAAATTATTCAAGAACTGAAAACTGTGATATAATTTTTTTTACTAATTTTTCCTAGAGAAAACACAATGAAATTCATGGAACCTATTTTTAATGACTATAAAATCAAAATTTACCATGATTATTAATAATTATAGGCACAAGAAACACTCATGTTTATAGAATGGCAGCAACCTTTGGAATAGGTAGCGTCTTGATGCCTAAACATTTTGTAGAATGCCATGCTTTTGATTGAGTGATATCTCTCATTTATATCCTTTGATTGAATAAAAATGGAAACAAAAAACTTCTAATCGTTCAATCAAATTTAGGTGCACCCCAAAAATGGTGGACGACCTTGTCCAAAACGTCTGTTCAAGAAGAGGGCCTGTAGACTTCCTCCCTGTGGTGAGTGACATGCAGATGGGCTGATATCACCATCTCTTGAAAAATAATGGCCACCAAAACTAACAACCATACCCAATCCATAATAAACTGAAATTAATAAACATGTTCACTGGTTTACATACTTTTTCGCTTGTTTATCTGATTCAGTAGAAAATAATGAATATATTTTTTATATCTCATTATTATAGCAGCTTTGTGATTATCATTTGAACAGTGTGAAGTTTTTGCTATTTCAGACATTACTGTTGATTTTAATTTTCAATAAGTGTTGGAGTAACATTTGGGACTGTTAGAAATTCCACATTCATCAATAGCTGTGTAATGCATAAGTATGAAGGTGAATAATCATTTATTACAATGAATTACATTAATAGATCACAGATTTAATCAATGAATCTATATTGTATGTTCAATAACTATCTAATTTAGCTCAGCCCTTTGTTTAATGTTGAAGGCATCATGGAATTTATAGCTGATCATTGAACTCCTGTGGGATATCAAACTTTGAAAATCTCAATTTTAGGACTTAGAAGTAGTGGTTGATAAGTTTTATGAATTAAAATTCAATCCTAAAATATGGATAAAACTTAAGAGCAAGGCCTGACTAATCACTGTATGACTGTGACCATCATTCATGAAAGTGTTTTATTAACAGTGACATTTATATTCACTGAATGTGGTGATTGAATGGATTTAAAGACTGTAGTGTGTGTGAATGACATGATAAAAACTTGTACCCATTAAAGTCTGTTACATTTTTGGATATGTACCTAATTGACTGTGTCCTGTGTTGTAACCTATGTATGATTAACATATAATTATTGTAATAATTGTTACTAATATATGTACCTGAGTGTTGAATTTTTAATAAATTTTGCCAATGTGGTGTTTATTAACATATGGATTTGTGATATACACTTTCGAATAGTGGAAAAATATGTAGCAATGAAAAACCTTCAAAGTTACACCATAGCATGTAATAAGAAGCAAAATTAACTTATGGAATCTTAAAAATATTTTCAAAAGAGGCCCAGTTCATGATACAAAGTTTGCATTAGGTATTTTCTAATTATTTGAATAAATAACAACACCTTTATTGATAAATATAAAATTGGGACTTTTATATATTTTATTTACAAATTTTGTTTGTGTACCTATATATTTATTATTTCTTTAGAATAAAATACCTTTAATTATAATAGTCAACCCCAAGACTCTTTATCTCTCGTCTATTATTTCAAATATTAAGTTTACCCTGATCCATAGTTCCCTTGATTTTTTAAACTTTGAAAAATTACAATATAAATAGAAATCATTAGTTTATTCACAAAATATTGTTTTACTAGTTTTACCATAACCTGAAAGTAATTTTACCTAGGAAATTACTAAATGATTCTAGATATTTCAATATTATATGTCTAATATTGAAATCTTTTTGTGAAAATATTAATAGGTAAGTGCACTTTTTGTAGCAATACATATGTTTATATCACACTTCCTTTGTATAATACTACTTTACTAACATTGAATTAAAGCTATAAAATCAACTTCAGAGATTAGCTTAAAAGGACCATTGATAGAGACCCAACTAACAAACCTAAATGCTAACAATTCATGTGTGGAACACAGTAATGAATATCAGATACTGAAATAAATGTTTAAACCTGCAAACACTTAATATATTGAAATAATTACCAGACATTCCCATAATATTTATATATAGCAATAAACAAATGTCAATTTTGGTGATCACTAATAGTTATAATTACAATATGATGTGGTTGTGACTGGGTAGGCTCTTTCATCTGGCACTTTCATGACATTCATTGCACAATGTGAGCAGTGAATTCCTTAAACATTTATTAGTCTTGTTTTATAATTGAAAGGAGTTATGGTATTCCTTCACTTAGCTGAAAAACAAGAAATGAGGTTCAAATATGGGTGATGCATTTGCACAACCATAAATCAGCTTTTTTGGAAAAGCATTTATGTATGTATTTACAGGAAACAATAGGTTTCACACCTATCTGGCAAACTAGCCTTAAGCTTGATATGGTTTTTATAACTGTATTTTCCCTGCATTTCTGTTTCAATGCCCCTTGATAACTCAAATCTGTTTCCTAAGTAAGATGTGAAGGATTGCTTCTGGCTGAAAAAAGAATCTCCTAATGCATGCATTTATTTAACAGTAAATTTTACTCATAAACATGTCATCCTATTTAAGCTTAGCCAACAACTGGCTGCCTGAATTCAAGGGTTTCAGGCTCAACTATGTGGAAATTAATTTTTATATAAAATGATCAAAAAACACTATTTCTACAAAAAATGATTTGGTACAATTAACCCTTTTGGTGCTATGAATGCACATATGTGTTTGATTGTATCAGAGCCGGTAGGGCTACTCATGCATATATGTGAGTGGGTATGGTGGTGCCCTCAGTGAATATGCATGTATAACAGTGCAGGAGAATTTAAAGTTCTAAAAACTAGTGCACAATGGAGATATTTAAATGTCTCACACTGCTACATGCAGCATGAGGGTCCGTTGGAGAAAATGCTTAGCGCTGTAAAGGCTAGTTACCCAGCTACTAAGAGGACACACTTTTCTTTACCACACAACTAGTTTGGTGCAATGTTGTACCTTATGATGGCCCTAGAATGAGTGGCTTTACGAGTGTGCCAAATGGCAACACAACCTATGTGGTTGGCTACACAGCATGTGTGGCATATTTGTGTAGCCACTTCCTCTAGGGGATGCTAAGCATTGAAACCAGTTTTGCCAAATAAAATTTTTTTAGTGGAAATACAGTTATTTGATCATTTAATGTCAAATGACTGCCTCCTTGTCACATATATATAATACGTGACCTATTCAATAGTTGACCTCTTTATCTTTGTGTAAGTGCAGTCCATATAAGATTCTCTTTTCACGGGCTATTTGAACCTCTTCAAAGGGGATATGATGTGTTTTCATGTTACAGTTCTGTAATTATTTGTTGCATGAGATGGTAACTACATTAACTAACTACATGTCATCTCATACATTTGACACATTATGCTAATTTAAAATATGATCATGTACATTGACCCCAGGTGTCACAAAGGAAATAAGATTCCTTAAGATTAACAGTAGTTGCAGCCCTCAATCAGTACAGTTAATTACAGTAATATATAATATTTTGGGAATGATACTGCCCTTTTTGTTGAGAGGAGATAATCCATTTCTCTTTTATAGTATATATTGAGTTTCGCATTTATTGAGTCTCCTCCACTCATCTGCCATGTTTACTATGCATCAATTGATATCAATAAACACAAAAAATATTACTTGCAGATTTCATAGCCTGTTTTTCTACCTGGCAATTGTCATCACAAACTCAATAAGTCATCATGATTCAAATATGAGCCTTCATGTTATACTTTTTAGGAGAATAACATTATGACTCAGTTATATTGACTGAGGAGATAATCATAAGCCAATAAGTATCTTATATTAGCTAACACACATGGTCCTTGCACGAGCAAACTTTAAGGCAGTTTACACTTACAGAGTTGTACAGTTATATTATGCAAGTCATGGTCCCACCTCAGGGAAACATTCAAATTAATTTTTTTGGTGAAGTAAAATGTGTATGTTCCCCTACCATTGGCACAACATAATAAATCATATATCATCATTCAGTACAATGTATTATGAGCCATTAATGCATGTCAAATAGAAAAATATATGCAATATCTATTTGGTTGCAGAATGTATGGGGTATTTTCGAGCTTAAGACAAGATCAAATCTTTTTTATAATCTCTAATATATATAATGGTATTTTGGGAGGTTGATGTAAATAAAGATGTGACAAAAGATTTCATTGCTCTTCCAATTTCACTTGAATGAGATTATCGACAAACTTAACATCTGGAATCATCTCGATCAGATTATTTCCATAATAGTCCTCAATAAATTCACTTTTTAATTTAATTTTTTCATTTTAACACATTGAAAGAAAATTTTTCATGAGTATAATAAGAAGAATATGTTGCATCAAAGTATTTAAAAGACCTAATTAAATTTGAATTAGGGAAGACATCACTGAGCCATATATGAAATTAAATTGGACGGATGAAATAAGTGGGAGCACCTAAAAAACAAACCAATGTATGCCTACATGCATGGATCTTAGACTCGATGGAATTTTGGTGCAGCCACACATATGGAGCTAATGAGTTTATAATGTGGAAATTCAGCCAATTATGTGTGACCTAAATTCTTTGGTTGTATTAATTTAACCAGTTTTAATTTTAGATATTAAAGATGATTGTAATTATCTTTTTCAACCTTAGACCCAACTTCAGATGGCCCATATGGAGACCTACTTCCAGATTGGGGCGAGCCAAGAAGGCATCCAGGTATGTAATTCTCCATGGTAAAAAAATGAATTCAACCTATGATACACTTTATCAAGAAGATTTTTGGTCACTTAATGACTGAGCATTCATTGCATTGCATACATTGGTAAATAAATATTCAGTAAAAATTATATTATCCAACTACTGATTTTTTTCCCTTAGTTTGTAACTAAACATGCGGTATGTTTAAATATTTCTATTACCTAGTACATAGTCAACAATGTATTACCAGGAATATGTGTAAAATCAGGTTCACTTTACAATATTTCACAGTATGATTGGTTCCACAGAATTGATTAACATCGTAAAGTGAGAATAACTTTGTAATTTCCTCAGTTTTTTTATGTGACACGTTGCATTTCACCACTCTGTAGCATATTAATGTGCTACAGGGTAGTAAAAAACATCATACCAAATAAAAAAGTGGATATTACAAAGTTATTGATATTATGATTATCCTCAAGTTTAGTTCCACTAAGTCACACCTGATGTGATTATGTTTATTTGTAATGCGAGAGTTCAATGTACATTAAATCTACTAGGAAACCTGTTTCCATTAGTTATGAAGACCCATGTCTAACTTGTGGTAAAGTTTTGCACAAAAGAAAATTCACATACATTTTCATTATATCCATGAACATTAAACTATAAGGATGATGGTCTCAAGAGATTTATTCTTATGCCATTTCCTACTTTTTCTGTAATTTCCTACTTAAATGAGGAAGAGTATCTAAACATTTTGAAAATTATGAAGGCTCCATACTTCTGGGTTTCACCAAAAATATTGTTTCTTGTTGACAACAGTTTCATCTTTAGGTCAAAGTGTTTGACTCAAGTTACTTTGATCTGAAGATGCCAGGTGTAATTCTGGCAAAACTGTTGTCAACAAGAAACAACATATGCGGTGAAAGCATGCAGCCATCACAACCTTCACACTGAATGCTTTCACACCATTTAAAAAATCATTTGATGAGATTGTTTTTAAGTCGAGGTTTTCCAATTTCTTCCAAATTGGCTCATCCTAGTGGTGTATGACAATTTCACCAGAATTCCATTTGACATTCTCAGGTCTACAGTAATTTTGCAGAGATTTACCCGATCTCTGGGAAATTACCCGGACACATCGTAAACTTCAACGAATGCAAGATCATTTCTGAGGAAAATAAATACTTTCCTTGGCTAATATGGGGCATGTTGGAAATTGCCAGGACCCCTGAAAACTTCAACAAGGAAGATGGCTTCCCAATCTCCTCTATGTGAAAATGAATTACCCGAAGTTGACTAGAATGCTGGTGAAATTTTCACTTACAAGGATGAACCAACAATGAAGAAATCTGAAAACCATCTCTAGTTATCTTTTATTCACTGTGGACACATATACAGATTGATTGATTTAACTTTATTTTGAGCAAGAAAGAAATCCCATCTATAAAGTAATCCGCTAATGTCATTCATGTTGGGTAACCATCGATTATCTAGCAGCAGTGCAACACCACATGCTATGCTTGATGAGAAATACACTGGATTGTTGTTTAGGTAATGAAAAAATGTCATATTTATGACAAAGAGTAGAATGTGATCACCAAATTCTGACTGTAATTAGGTAAATACCCTAAGGCAGAAAACATTATAGGAGGAACACCAGAGAAAGTTGACAGAAAGCAAAATTGGAAAAGAAAAAAGGAGAAGGAAAGTAAAGGCAAAGGGAATTAATTCCTCCCGACTCACAATGTATAAAAATAAAACAGCATAATGAATAGAAGAAAGTAAGTGGTCTCTGACATACACATGTGAGTGATTCATTCTTACAGCTGTTACCTGTCAGGAAGGTGATTTTATAGGATTTCTTGAGGAGCCGTATACACTCTAAAACTGTCCACAGACTTGCAAAATTTTCTCTTAAGCCAAGAAACTTTGAACTTGTGATCCTCTCTTCCAGTAGTATTTTTGTTTATAGGGTCCTTCAATGACTATGGTCATTTCGCATCTTTTCCAATTATAGAAAAAGCCATCACAGACAAACACAACACCCATGCCCTGGGCGGACTCGAACCCGAGACCTTTGGGTTAGCCGGCAAGTGCACTACCCCCAGGCTAACCCGGTCAGCTCCTCTATTCCATCTCTTCACACAGAATTGATGAGATCTTGATAGGTGTTAATTTATCAAAAGATGAGATAAAGGCATTTACCAAATATGCTACATTAATCTCTAAATAATCCTCATTCTTAAACTTTTTTGAGGAGCCCAGAGAACATGGTCTCTTTCAACTTTAGAGATCTACTGGCTCCTGGTTTTAGGATTAAAAAAACCACAATTGGTCTGTCCCTGATCAATTAAATAGGATGCTACAGCAATCTAGTCTTTATATATGCCCTGACTACAGGAGAAAATTATTGGTTAAAATTCATGTTTTTGAATCTATTTTCTCTTCATTATTAATGAAGTTGGCTCTGAGTCTTTGTTAAGCATAAAATTCCTCTGTTGCAACCAGGAATCTAAATAAAGCTCTGCCTCTCTGGCTATTCTCAACTTCTCCATACTACTTGATGGAAGAATGCTCGGTGAGGAACTTTTAAGAATTATTTCTCCATAGCATCCATGTCAATGGATACATTTCCATCACCAATCTATGAGTAATCAATCAAGGTGATAATGACTGGTAATTTACCAGTTACAGGTAGGTATGGGATGAAATCAACACAGCATCAATGTAAAGGAGCTATTTCATCTCTACATATGTCCTCATTCTACATAAAATCCCTACTCTTTCTCTAAACTAGAGGATAACTAGGGCTTGGTAATCTGCAAATCTGACTAGTTGAATTCTCCACTCACTCTAATTCCTGATGCTGCAACTTCTCATTCATCTTTTATTTCTTGCTCTTGGTAAAAATAAAAAAAAACATGTGACATCCCTAGATAATTTTGCTGCTGAACATAGGAGCATATTATGTATCCACTTACTAACCTTACTTGTGTTACAGGTTTCTGATGAGCTGCCTATCCTTTCAAAACTCCTATTTCCTATTTAAAAAAATCATCATCGTCACTCTACTCTATTAATTCTGCCATTATATCGTAAGCCCCTGTGCTATTTCATAAGTTAAATTAATTTTCACCTAGATGCATAGATATCTACAAACATTCTCTTAAATTACAATTCACTGAGGAGGCCTTAATCTGTTGGAAATCCATAATGAAACAAATAGAGGTTGTAGCTTTCATTTATTCCCACAGAATAAATGAGACACAACTGGATTCAACGACAATTGTAATCTTCGACCAGATAATGAAGATTATCAGTGAGACTGGTTAATCTCATTTATTCTGTGGAAATACATAAAATATTTGTTTCATTCTCTTAGATGTTTATAATTAACCCATCTAAGCTCTTTGTTTCTCCTTTTCCTATAGATCAAGTATTTCTGTCAGTGTATTGTCTATTTAAATTGCCTTGTTTGCCTAGCTACTGCAAGTAGCCTTTACCATCTGGTAAACCTGGTTCCAAGCTATTATCAACTTTCTCATAATGTCTTTCCAGATATAAATGTAAACTTATTTGCTTTACTGTAGAGTTCCTCCAAGAATTTCCTTCAATTTCCCCTGAATTAATTCAGAATCTATTAATGTCTTGACTGACTTATCTCATTAAGTAGGTATATTTCTTGTTGGTTCCTTAAAAGGCTTTAACTTATCTGCAATGTGTGCCCACCTCTCCCTGCCTCTGTAACTTATCTGTTTTTGCACTGCTCTTTCCGACTGATTTAGTAATATTTACATACTCAAAGACCTCTCATGGTTGCTACAATATTTTCTGATTGAGATGGACAACACTTTAATATTCGGACAAAGGAAAAAAACATTACATTGGTCCCAAAATTCTACTTGAATCATCTCCATGTGAGAGGCGAAATTTCATTTCTGTAATAACCCTTCTATGGTGTTTTGCATTATATTTAAGCGTACTCAATAAGGCATGACTTCTGAATAAATGCTGCAAATTGAAACAATGATTCAATCACCCCCAAAGAGGAAAACATTCACAGTGAAATTTAACTTGTGAGTTGCAAACAAATAATTGTTTTCTTTCCTTGGGACAAAGGTCACAAATTTGACTAGTGAATTACTGCCTTTTTGCATTAATGTAGTTGTAGCGTTACAGAAAAAAATATATGGTGAGTACACATAAATTAGATTAGTATTAATTAGTGACCTAGTTAATTAAGCTTATATAAAATTGCTTCAAAACAAAATCTATGTCACTAAATATAATATTATGTAAACAAAACACAATTTTCAGTAGAATAACGTGTGAATGACTCAATGTGTGCATTCTCATTTCGTTTGAACCTCTGAACGTTTAAGGTAGTTTTCAGTTTACATAAAAACAATCTTGTTTCCAAATCAAACCTTGCCCATTTCCTTTGCCTCTATAACGTTTCCCTCTTAAGTAAACGCCCAAGACTACCAAGTTAATTTGATTAAGAAATTTCATAATTAGATTAAGTAAAACTGATTTCATCCCCAAGAGATCAAACCACCTTCCTGCTCTCTGACATTTAAATATTTGGGGAAGTGCGTTATCTTTATAGTCAATAAAAACTTATATTATTCACGTTCTATTCTTAGTGTTTGTTGACTGTCAGCTGGGAGAATGGAGCCCATGGTCACCGTGCTCTCAATCTTGTGGCCCTAATGCAGTTCAACAACGCACCAGAGCCCTTTTAGTTGCACCAGGCCCCTTGGGAAAGCCTTGTGGATCTCGGCTTGAATATCATCCCTGCAAACTCCTGCCTTGCCTCTTACGTCCTAACCTGTAATACTTTGTTTTCATAAATTATGAACTAAGAGTCAAGGTGAATAACCATCTCAGTTTATGGACTAATGGAGAAAAATGTGTTCAAGTAAATGTGATAGAAAGTCATAAACATCTATGATTTAAGATTTGTAACATCTTACCAGATAAGAAGATTGCACGAAACTGAGATAAAAACGGATGGGTGTGGATTCATCTAAGTCTACAGCTGGATTAGAAGAAAGTTTAGAACTTAATATATCAAATTTAATAATACCATTATTTATGAACAACTTTCCAAGACGCATGACTAAAATTTATAATACCAGGGGCATTAAGTATTATGTCGCTCCAATCAAAAGTCTGAAAACGGCCATTACATCACCCAAACACAATAATAACCACAACAAGTAATTGAAGTTTCAAGAGTCTGCTGAGGGCATTGTTGGTTTTTTCTCTTGCGAAGCACTAGATTTATCTCCAGGTAAACTTTTGACACTAAACCTGATGTCAGCATTGACCTGCCGCTTTTGAAGAAATCGAGCTCTTTCTTTCATATGGCCTTCTATTTTTTTGTAAACTTCTTCCTGTAAAGGTTTTGTACGTCACATATATATGTTCAAAACAAAGTGTAATAAATCAATAAAATGGAATTTGATAATAGCGATAAGAATTTACTCACTGCAGCGTTCATGTCCTTTGAATCGCCAGTAACGACCACACGAATTTCGTAGTCCTTTGTAAGCCATTTATCTACCATTTTAATTTTGGACTGAATGTCATGGTCACTTATTCGACTGGAAAATGTTATTAGCTTCTCTTTTTTTTTAGAATCAGATCTGAGAGCTTTTTCTTTTCTATGCTCTTCGTTGTATTTCTGAATTGTCATCAAACGATATACTGGTCTCTGCGTTTTTGTTTCAAAATCAATAATTTTTACCAATCTTAAATTCCTCCTTTTCGCTATTTTTTCGCCTTCCTCAAATGTTATGATACTAACACTTTCATCAGTTCCAATCAATGTGATTCGAGGGACAAATTCTTTCTTTTTACCACTTCCTTTGACAGCAGTTTCACTTTTAAAAGGGCCTTTCCGAGCGATCTCATTGTTCCACGAAGATAAATTTGCACTGTTAATCCTAGCCAGCAGTGGATGACTGTAACAGAGCCCATGGTGCTTTAAAATGCCTGAACATTTCATTAATACCGGGCCATGTCCAAATTTGTAAAGTAATCGCAGCCATGACATGTTTTGATTGTAAACTTATCGTTACTCCTTTGTTTTAATGTTTCATCATCGTCTGCGACCACGGCGACCGCTATGCAACTCGCCCTTGGACAAATGCCGTCAGCCACAATCGCCACAATGGCCACCACGAGGGGATTGTCAAGAGTTGCTGGTTCTAAAACATTTATACTTTCAGCTTGGCAGCCACCCAAAACATTTCCTAAGCTATTATTTCATAGGTGTAATTCATGTGGAAAAGTGTACAGTAGTTCAAATGCTACAGCAGGTGTAAGAAGTTTACTTGCTACACCGATAAGTAAGCATTGCGTAGTTAAATGTGGATAAATTACTACTATTGTGACTGTCGTATTGCATGCTTATTTAAAATAATGATTTTTTATCATAGTTATATTGATAGGGATGCTATTAATTTTACGGTATTATTTGAACTTAAGGTGCAGTGAACTCTTGGTATAATGTGCGGTGTATCCACTTATCATCTAGCCTGCTTCAAAAAAAGAGGGACTACTATGAGATTCTTGGTGTGGCACGGAATTCCTCACCAAAAGAAATAAAGAATTCTTATTTTCAGCTGGCCAAAAAATATCATCCGGATAGAAACAAAGGTGACCCCAACGCTGTAAAAAAGTTCCAGGAAGTATCAGAAGCGTACGAAGTAAGTAAATGTTTTTAAATATTGTTTTGTGTATAGTAAACTATTTTATTAAATTATTTAGGCAAGATAACTCATAAAGCTCCATATTATGGTTGTTGAAAATGGAATCCAGAAATCTGCATTGTTAGCCTACCGAGTGCTCGCCGGCAAAGTAAAAGGGTCGTTGCTTCGAGTCCCGCCTCGGGCCTGGGTCTAGTTACCCGTTTGCGTTTTTAATTTATTTAAAGGAAGGGTTAATTGAACATAGCGTCGATGTATTCCGAATAGAAAAGTGCTACTGGAATTACAAATTCCTTACATGGGGAAAGTGTCTCTGCCATGAGTTGCTCTCATTTTTCAGATGCAATTATTGCTATGCTTCACAATGGGCTTGATTTTCGGTATTTGTGTAACCGGGATGTCGTATAAAAACATTGCACCATAAGTAATTATTCAAAGATTGGTTTGTAGCAGCTCTAATCCATCATATAACCGCTTAATTTCACTGTAGTTCTTAACTTTGAACATTCTCCGTTAACTACTTCTCGTACGCCATCCTTGGACTACTTTTACACGTTTTCCCTCATAGGGTATTTTCCAATACAGTCATTATTCAAGTCTTGTTCCTAAGTGTGTCCTTTAGTTGCCCTGTTATTGTGAGTATAGTCCACAAGATTCTCTTTTCGACCGGCCAGCGTATTACTTTTTCATTGGTCATTTGGTGTATCGGTTTGATTTTTTAATGTTTTTATTTAGTACCAGCTTGCATTACATTCGATATTTCTTCTCTAGTGGTGATTGTCTATGTCTCACTTCCATAAATATGTCCTAATTTACCTTTTATTTCCAAGCTAATGTTTCTTACAGTGAGTAGTTTTCACGTTTTCCCGGCGAATAGATTGGAGGAAGATTTCTCGGGTTTCCATCCGGGTCCAGGGGTTGTTTTCCACCAACGTTTCGACAGCTAAGTCCACCATCGTCTTCATCACCCAGAAGACGATGGCGGACTTAGCTGTCCAAACGTTGGCAGAAAGCAACCCCTGGACCCGGATGGAAACCCGAGAAATCTTCCTCCTGTGAGTAATTTCTTAAGAAAGATCGCATTTTTCACTTTGGCTATTCTGCTTATTATTCTGCATTTTCCCTTCCTCTATTAGTGATCTTGTTTCCTAAATGGCAAAATTCTTCCACCAGACCATTCAGTTCCTTCCCTAGTTTAACTTGACATACTTTTTTCCCTGGCTGAAGACCATTACTTTCATATTGATAATAATAATAATTTATTAATCATTAACCAGATATACATCGGAATAGATTTCATCATAACATGAAAAGTATCACTAGGTACAATAGTACAAATACAAATAATAAAAAATACAATACAATAAAAATATACAACCACATATTATTATTATATTATAATAACCAATACAAATAGTAGAGAAAAAATACAAAGATAATATACCTCTGAGAAAATAATATCTTATCAATTCAACATTGTCCTTCAAATTTCTGAGACATGTATTCTTCCAATGAATAAAAAGGTTTTAATCTTAGCCATTTCTTGACAATAATTTTGAAATCCTTAAAATTTTTTGTCTTTATTTCCTTTGGAAAAATATTAAATACTTTTAAGGTTGTTACGCTGAAGTTGTTTATGGTCTTCATTAACCTGCAGAGTGGTATATCTAAATCATCTTTGTGTATTGTGTTATGTGAGTGTATATTAGCCCTAAGTGGCATATCTGTTTGATTTTGTTTAACATAATTTCATATATATATATATATACATATATACA
>WURS02000017.1:5415775-5454577 GCA_011762765.2 Rhinocypha anisoptera | reverse complement strand
TTAAAAGTAGCTTCAACCTATCTGGCATGGGTGACTTTACCAGGAGCAAAAATATCGTTCCAGCCAGTTTAGCTCTAAGGATCATAGGAACACACAAGCCCTTCCACCACGTCAAAGTTGTAATTTATGTGGAGGGGAATAACTATTTAGAAAGTTCCTTTTCTATAGACGTGCCCATAGGGATTTATGGATTTCCTTGGAAACTGTGACATCTTTCAATGGATTTCCGTGGAAAGTCTTGAGAAAATTTCTAGGACGGTGGTCACCTTCAAATGTTGGTGGTGTTTAACTCTCTGTGTTCATGTGTGGTTTGCGGCGTTAAAGTTACCGGAATGAAAAAGTCGCTGAGCAAACAATTTTGCTAGTGTCATGGATTTTTTTAGAAAGTCTGTAAAGTAAACTACGGACTAAAAATAATGTTTTTTAAATATATTTTAGCCCTTGACTACTTTCCGCGCGTATCGACACTTCGTTTTAAGCAAGTCAGAAATATCGAATTCGCAATGACGAGATACCTAATAGTTTCATTGCTTTATTTGTCTTTGTACGTATTTAAACGGCACAGTCTGCGCAGCATAGTAAGAAAATCTCAATCACGATTTCTTTGCCTGCCTTTGATAAAGAAAGCTCCTTAAGCATTGAAAGTCGTCCTAAGAATATTCTCCAACGCCTCAAGGCGATCGAAATGGGTTTGTTAGATTCATATGGTTGCCAAGTTATTGAGATAATGCTAATTTATGTCATATTATGTTAAAGTTTGAAAGCAATATATCGCAAATGGGAAAGGCATTTTTCATTTGACTTTCAGAGCGTATGAAAAGTGTCATTAACATGCAAGCCTGCTGTTGTCGGAGTCGTTTTTCAGCATGGGACTTTATTTTAATGGCAGAAATAATCTGTACTATAAGTGATAGCGGCTGTTATGGAAAAAGTTTACAATTCGAATTAAATTAACAAATTCTAATTATTTAAATTAATATTATTTCTTCTGTTGTAATTCCCTGCAACAGTATCATAGGTTAACTTAATATTATTAAATGAAATCTGACAAGAAATTTGAAGGTTCATTTTTCATATAACGCGTCCTCACTTATGTGTCTACATTGTTACGTTTCATCTAAAAAATCTTACGTTCATCCGAAATCTCCCTACACCAATAGATAATACAGGTTTGATTAAGAAATATGCAGTAAACGTTTTTAGTAGGTAGTACTCGAAACCATAAAATTTTAACTTCTTTTCTTACAAGTACTCAGTTTCAGAATAGAGAAGAACATCCGTCTGTTTCCACGAGCCTACTCATTTATCCTAGGTTAATGATCAATTAATTTACTTGAGTGAAATCCAATTTCCTTGATTTCCCTCTATTCAAAATACGAGTGGCACGTGAGTTTAGATAAGATAGGGTGGAAAAAAACAACTGAAAGTGATCTGACGGAATGAGAAGACTTTAAAGACTAATATTTATTATTTTATTATTATTAACGTCACCGATATTTTCCCAATATGATTCATATAAATCAATATTTTTATTGTAATCTCATGTTACTCTACGACGCACAAAATTGGAATTTATGACCGATAGAGATTTTATATGATATGCCATTCATCTCAATATCTAATTGTTATGCATACCACTAACATGTTTAAACATGGAAGCATATGATCGTGAATACCATTAAAAATATTGATTTCATTAAAACGCCCTAAACATCTCTCTCTTGAATTCACGTATCTCACTTGATGGGTTGCAATTCAATTCAAGCTTATGCTCTTTCTTTCATGAACCCTGGCACTTAGTCAGCATCCCTGCTCTAGGCTATCTAAAATACTACCTTTTCTAAGCGTGTATATTGAAAGTGCAAGAGTTTTACTTTCTGATTCTACTTCAACGTTCTCGCCTGGTTTCACGTGGCGATGGTATTAAATGTCTTGGGTCGTTTTTTAAATAAAATACTGTGAAATGAAAAATCATAATTCAATCATTTCCGATTTAAAAAATTTACACCTGAACCGCCAATTACAAGTATGTATATTGTATGCTATTTTGTACTTTTATATAAGGTAGAATAAAGTTATTACTTTTTACTTTTCCACTATGCCTACATATTTTAAAATGCGACCATTACCGTATTGATAGGGCTACTTCTGGTCGACATATGCCTTATCAAGTTGAAAATTGTCTTTTTTAAAAATAAATAGTGCAAAAATAAAAATTGTTGACATTATTCTATGTTTATCCGGCATTTCCACGAAGTCTGGTCTGAAACCACAAAGTGTTATCGCTTTTAATCATTTAAAGCTATCATTAAGTTATCTAACTGTATCGAAAAATTCAAGAAGCGTTTACCATATTATGGGATGACTTTTAAAGAAGTTCATATAAAGGGCTTAAATTAGCACTCTTGAATAATGACTGAGTAATTACTCTTTTATATAGGTAGGAGCGAATAATCTTATATTAAGGACAATTTTCAGAAAATGTTATTTTGCCAGAAAGCATACGATTCTTTATGTCGTCGAAAATAAATTAGTGTCGTAATTATGTTATAACTATTGATATACATCTCACTAAAATTTACAATTTGTAAATTACAAAGTATTTACACCCATTTCGTTAATTCATTTTCCCCCATCGACCATCGAAGTAGATGGTATATGAAAGATCAATTTTCGTCGTACTTAATTGCAGTGGGTACGACGGTATATAGCAGTTGAACTATAGAAAATGTCATTATTTGCAAAATAATTGTCCAGTAAATATACAGAAAGACGTAACCGGCTCTTAGTTTACGTGTATATGTATATAATAGTTCACTAAGTCAAAAGTAATAATATTTTTTATCTCAGTGTGTGATGCCAATATTGAATAAGCTTTTTACTCCTTTTATTAAACTTCATATAATTCAGCACGATTTTTGCATTTTTTTTTCAAGGGCGTAAATCCTGGCACCAATGTCATGAGCGAATTATAGGGACTGAGGGTATATCTCACCTTGACTTTGCAAGACTTATGAGATGACCAACAGATAACGTAGGCTTGGCGCGTTTTAATACAAGAGGAAACTAATATACCTTGCTCAAGCCTGCATTGAAAAGTAAGTTACGCCATTCCCGTCACTACCTAGATCACATATTGCCGTGAGGAAAATGTAAATTTGGATGTATACATGCAAAACGTTTTAAGTGGCACATGGTAAGAATAACCTCATGTATAGTTCTGGGAACCCTTTCCGTTCATTTATAAATACTGACGGAAACAATTTTTAAAGATACAACTCTGGATTTTTATGTTACTTTACGGAATTTATAAATAACAACAAACAACTTCTTACTACGTTTCCTTTCTTTATGTTGTATTTTATACATAATGTCCCGTCTGATGATCAAATAAATATACATACATATATTTTTATATACACACATACTAGCAACTCATAATATATTTATTAGTCGAAAATATTTATTTTTGTATTTTGTCAAATTGGTCGGTGTTCCTTCGCCAAATACAGATTCTAGACTCGTCTCGGGGGCTACCGTCTTTGAAGGTGGATTTCCGAAGTTCTATTGAAAGAGATCTTCTGTATTGAAATTTTTACATTCCACACTGTTTATCCGTCCTTTAGCTATTCATTTCTTCCACCAAGTATTTCCCACCTCCCTCGTGTGGTGTGGACGCCTGATGAACAACACAAGTTGTACAGTATAAGCGACAGGAAGTATTCAATAAGCTAAGAATATTCGGAATTAAATGAAAACAGAATAAAAATCACCCTAATGTGTCAAGTATTCATAATCACGAAAATTAAAACATAGAAAACGGTAAGGAACACAGAAATAAAAAAGCTGGCGACTTGGGTCTTGGGAAAATAAAAAGGCGGGAAAAAATGAGGCGCTTGATGCGTCGCGGTCCAATCGGCGTGCATGATGTCTTCCTCCGGCCATTTCATACGGCCGGTTAGGGTGTCATCCTCTTGAATGCAGCCGATTGCTCTTGAGACCGCGGCCACACCTCCCACCGTTGGAAGCATAGCAAATTCGGTCTTTTATGTCACGACTACTGCTATCCTTGACAGCGCGAGACCCATGTGCCCTTCCTGAACATTCCTATGCTTGATCTGATCAGGACTTACTCAAAGAAATGGATACATACATCCATTTTGAAGGAGTAGGTGGAGGATGTAACTTATTCGTCACAATCCGTGGTCACTCAACGTTTACCCATTTCAAAATATTTCATGACCCAACGTTGTGATAAATAGAAATCTGTTTGAGATCACGGATTAATTTTATTATATCAACTCACAAATACTAATATTTTAGTTAAAATATATAATTCAATTAATTCATTACAATGGGAACATTTCGCCTTTCTCGTATCGGACACCATGGAGACAGGTGTCAATAGTCTTGTTTATTTATTTATTTATACTAAATGCATAAAAATACGATTAAGATGGCCGATAGATAAATTATGAGAAGACAGAATATTTTGAGAGCAGTTGGAACTAGAGGAGAATATTCGGTTCTTGAAGGAGATGCCTTAAAATTTTGACGACGACTTTGAGTGTAAATAGTACAATTTTTACACCAACGGTAATTTCAAATACGACTTTCGTTTGTGTGAACATAGTTTTTTTAATTAGATATTTTTATTTAAATATGTTTGGTACTGGAAGTGTTGTGACTAACGGTTGAAAATCTCTACAGTAACCGTTATGTTATACAATAACAATGTAAAGTATACATGTACATAATGTGAAGAGAAGCTTTATGAAGTGTGGTTAAAAGACGAAAGAAAGAGGGTTCCGACGTTCGTCGGAGGAAGAAAAATATCACTCCAAACAAGGAAGCAGTATGTGAAAACATTCGTATGTAGCATGGCACTCTATGGATCAGAGACATGGGATGAGAGAAATTGGAACAAGTGAAATACTTCACCTACCTGGGAAGCAGAATTACATGGGATGGAAGAAGCTTTATGGATATCAAGGGTAGATTAGCTCAGCCAGGAAGGCATTCATGGCGAAGAGGCAACTACTAAGCTCATGAAAAATATCACTCCAAACACGGAGGCAATATGTGAAAACATTCGTATGGAGCATGGCACTCTATGGATCAGAGACATGGACAATTGGAAATTAGAGACCAAAGAAGAATAGAAGCCTTCGAGTCATGGTGCAAGGAGGAGAATGCTGAAAGTCAAGTGGGCAGACAGTCAGGAACGAGGAAGTGTACAGAAGAACGGAGGAAACTAAGGCATTGTGGGGTACAATAAGAAAAAGAAACATTAGTAAGATAGGAGACACCCTGAGGCATAATGGATTCGTGAAGAATATAATAGAAAGAAAATAGAGGGGAGGGCCCCTCGAGGAAGGCCGAGTGACAAATATATAGGGAAAATTATTAGATATGTTAGAAGGAAGACCTACGTAGGAGTAAGAGAGCTAGCACTAGATAGGAAAGGATGGAGGGCTGCAGTCAACCAATCTTCGGATTGAAGTACTGATGATGGTCATATGACCTTATAAATGCTAATGACTTCGATCCTGTGAGACCCATTGGGTATCAGTTGAAACTATTTGAAGTATTAGTGAAAGTGTTGATTACATATGTGTTCTTGGGAATGTTGCAGGAAATCTCAAATAAGGCAATGACATTTGATAACTACTACTGTATAATATGCAATTGACTGCATTCGCTGGAAAACTTTCTGATTACAGTACTTCACTGCCTAGCAATTATTTATTTTTGTGTTACTTAAACCCCAAATATAGAACAACTTGAACTGGCCCCTCTACCCTGATGTGTGAAATTCCACACGCCCTGGGCTTAGTACTAGGTGAGCTCTACCCTCACTTAACATACCAAGCTTCAGGTTGATCACTGTGGTTCTATGAACATAACTCCAAACTTGCAACCTTTGAACTCAGGTTCAGGCCAAAAGATTTACTGGATCGAAGAAATAAATTGCTCCTTAAACTGTAAATCCAACTCAAGCCAATGGTGGTGTTAATATTTTGTTAGGGCTTAGGATTTTGATGCTATTAGCTTATGACACTGAAGTATGCTCAAGTAATATATTTTCCGTGACCTGTTTTATTTTGTAGCATTCTTCAGAATATCGCTGTATACAGAGAGATTTGTGGTGCGTAAAAACCTTACTGGAGTGGAAAACGATAGGAATGATCATTCTGTTCACTATGAAAGTATTCTAATACCTAAATCGTCTGCCTTCTTCAACAGTGGCGTCGCTGCACTCAGCTCCACCGACTGTTCCACCTCGAGCGGCAACAGCGACATCACAGAACCCGGCTCACCCTACTCGAGCCCGTCCTCGTCCTCGGTTCTACTTCGTTCGCCTGCCTCCTCGGCCGCCGCCTCTGACGAAAGCGATGATTCCCGCACGGGGTCCCCGCCGGTCGTGGTCCCCGAGGCACCAGCCGCCGTACCACCGCCGGAGGAGGCGCCACCCCCTGACCCCTGGCTCCCCGGGAACTGGGTGGACGACGCGGGCGGTGGGAAGTGCTTATTTTCCTCGGGTGCCTTCAAGAGGACAGGCACCTACCAGGGCCATTTTCAGAGCCTCATCCAGTGCTTCCAGGGGAAGAAGGCGGTCAAGGAGGCGGAGGATGTCATCGCGAAGCCACCTCCACCGCCTCCCTCCCCACGCACTTGCCATCACCACCACCACCAGCAGCAGGGGAAGATAACCGAGTACTTTAAGGCGCAGATGAAGCCACCCGGGGTGCGGAAGGAACGCCTGGGGGCAGTGTTAGGTCGCGGGGCTGCCACCGCCGGCGCCCAGGTGGCGGCCGGGGTCAAGGGGGGACTTCAGCAACTGAAGGGTGGTGCCCAGAGGGTTGAAGCCCTCTCTGTGGACGAGGAGGAGGAAGAATACTATGGAGGCGGTGAGGGTGGTGGCGGAGGGGCAGAGGAGGAGGATGTGGGGGCCAAGATGCAGGGCCCACCCGGCGGGTCTCCGACGGCAGTGGCGGCGGCATCGGTGGGGGGGGCACCGGTGTCGCCCATTTTGTCTGTGCCAAAGACGCTTCGCTTCCCCGTATCGTCGGATGGGAAGGCACTGGGGCAGCATTCGAGTGAAGGGGGTGGGGGAGGGTCTACTGGAGGGAGACCGTCTGCCGTTTGCCATTGGTCAGAGTGCCAGCTAGCATTTGACTGTGGCACCAAGCTGTTGGAGCACTTGCAGGTATGTGGGAATTGATGCCCCCCCACCCCCCGAGTTTAAAGAAATCCTGTAAATAGTGACGTGAAATGAATATGTAAAAATCACTTTGTTATTGGTTTCATCAAAATTGTTCAATATAAATAGTATTTAAAAATAAATTAAACTAAATATAAAATTTGGTGTCTTGATGCCTTTTGATATGTTCTTGTGGTTGTCTTGAGGATTTTTCTATCATTTCTAAAGGGCTGATAAGTATTTTTGGTTACTTCATATGATTTTCATTTATCTATATTGAACACTTGGAGGGTATGGCACCTCAGCTGTACCAAACGGTCTATCTTCTGTCTCCTCTCAATAGAAAATTTTAAATTTCTTATCTCCATTAATGGTAAATGAACAGTTACTATGCTAAAATATTATTAAATTTATGTAATATATGGATTAACCTTCAGGTTTAATTTAATATTTTTTTCTAATATCTACATAGATACACATGCCAAAATATTTATAAATTTCTAGTTTGTTGTACTTAATTCATGTATCTGAATGTGATCTGGTGTATTCTAGTTAAGTTTGTAATAAATAAGTTGAAAGTACATGTAAAATTCAGAATCTAATACACACTTTCTAAATTTGAATCAGATATGATTTGTTAATGCCTTTGTTGACAGTCTTCTGAGACATTTTTAAGTAATCCGGTACATCTCTCTCCTCTTTTTCCAACATAGTCAAAGCATGTCAACTCTCAGGTTGAAGGCAGTGAAAACTTTGTATGCCTGTGGGTTGGATGTAAGGTTTATGCAAGGACATCATGTTCACGATCATGGTTGGAGCGACATGTGCTGAGCCATGGAGGGAATAAGCCCTTCCGTTGCATCTTTGATGGTTGTGGCCAGAGGTTTAGTTCACAGGTAAGATGCCAAATTCACCTACCCAACTTTTTTTTAACTTGATTCCCTTTAATATTGGTTGCAGTTGCTTTGTGGAAGTCATTCATCGTAGGGATTTTAGAAGAATTAACTTTGCTATTTCTACATAAAGATTTTATTGGTCGGACCAAATCAATCTTTATGTGGAAATAGCAAAGTTAATTCTTCTAAATTCCCTATGATTCCCTTAAGTTTATGGTCACTTGCAGTGTGAAAGACATGGAGTTACCATTCCTGTATGCAGATTTATCATATTCATCCAAATATAATGTGACCTCGACTATATTGTGACCCAAAGTATTTTGAAGAGAAACTTAAGAAATAGAAAAGTTCATTTCATTTTCTATTTTTTTTTTGGAATTGTAATTTTCTGTATACTAATGAATGATGCGAGTGTTCAAATTTTTTAAAGCGTATTTTAAAGTTCTAACATCCTCGTAGTCCTTTGCTAACTTGGTGATTTTTTGAAGAAGTCTGTTTTCTTTCATCAATCCTATATTAAATTAATAAAGTACAAATGTTTGGAAGATATAAGTAAAAAACACTGACATAATGACTATCTGCTGAGATACCAAGAAAACACACATATGAAAGACAACTTCTGGCAGATAACATGTATGGCACTGTTTGACATTGATCTGTTTTTAATTTCCTTCTTAAGATTATTTCTCAGACCTGATGATATAGCAAGGCTACAAAGTCATGGTTGTTCCAAATAAAGATTCATGTGGAAACAGTAGTGTTACTTCTTCTACCCCCCAAATTATGATCTTTCTGTTAAGTACCAATGGATAGCTAAAGCAACTGTATTAGAATCCTACTTTTAACCCAGAACCACACCCCTGCATTTGACCATAAAGTTGGTTTGATAGGTGAGGGTAGAGAGCTCTGCTAGACCTAGTAGTAAGCCCTAACACCGCGTGAAAATTTGCACATCAGTGTTGGGGTGCCCATTCCTTTCCCTTTGGTTCCTGAAGTTCCCCAGGAATTTCTGGTATCCAGAAAATCCCTCAGCTCAGGCTTCAGCTGGATATGTGTAGAGGGGTTACTGGGACTTGAATCTGGTGAACCCTCTAGACACAATGTTTTTCAATAACCAGTCACTCTATGCAATGTGCTACCGCAACCACCCTATTGACCACCATTACAAAATATTTGCCTAACAAAGTTCAAATCACCTTATGAAGCCATGCTTATTTCATAAAAATAATATCCCTATATTTAACAAACTGTGATTAATCAGGCATGATATGGTGGAATTTTATCGTAATGGATATTAAAATATGTATTGTTCCGCAAAACAATCTTTATTATTACTCAAGTTTTGATGTTCCGGCCTGATGATGATGTAGTAACATCAAAACTTGGTAGTAATAAAGATTATTTTGTGGAAAATTACACATTTTAATGTTAATCCCCATATTTGTTCTAAATACTTTGTTCAACAAGGGAAATATGTATATGTCTAACAAATCGTTCTCTAGAGGTTTTTTTTAAACTTATTTTCCATCCCTTGCATGCTACGAACTTATCCCTTTGACTTTGATCTACTGCAGACAATGCTGGAGAGGCATGTCAATGGACACTTCAATGCAGCCAATGGCAGCCAGGGAAGCTGTACGGGTGGCATAGGTGGGAGTGCAGGTACCAAGAGGAGTCTGGACGCCACTCCGAATCGACCATTTCGACGTAACGGGAAGAAGCTTCGATATCGTAGGAGGCCGTGGTCAGGTAGGGCAATGTTCTTAGGGAGAGAGAGAGAGAGAGATAGAGAGAGATGAGGGGGGGGGCTTATGGAGTGGAGGAGGTGCTTTGGATGGTGTAGTGCCCCCCCCTCCTACAAAAACACCCCACACTACTTGTTGGGGTGGCCATCCTATGTTGGCCATCCCGAGGGTGCAGAAGGCTCTCCATGCTGAGTGCATTTCTCTCCCCACCAACCTCATATTGGACCAACCGTGAGCTCTCAGTTGCCATCACTTGTAGTTTTAATAGATGATACATCATACCCAAGTTGCAGGTCGTGAAAGGTGACAAGTTGGTTGAGTGGACGTAAACAGAAAAGGTTTATTGGGAATTATTTTTTCATGAGAAGTTATCATGGGGCTTGAGAACTTGTTGGCGAGTTATGGAAGGAGAATATTTTTCCTGAGGAATATCATTCCACAACTAACCAGCTTATGCTTACAACTCAAAACTTTGCATCTAATACCTGGTACATTCACTTTCTCACTCTACTTTCCTTGGCTTTTTTATCTTTCTACTGATGAGTTTTCAAAAATTCTAGTTAAGTTACCAACATGTGTACACTGTGATGTGAAGACATTATAAGGGAAACAGTATTCTCAGTTTTGAATCCCTTTTCAAATCATGTTACCTACTTTGTACAGGTTAGTTTTGCTGTTGTGTGCTCTTACAATAGCTTCTTTTTGATGAACGGAATGTAATGACAGTGTAGCTAATATATATTTGATAGCCTTATTTGTTGAAGTTTGTAACATGAAGGTTAACTCAGTCAAGTTTTCAACCTAGCTGTGGCAGTTTGGTCTAATCTGGATCTTAATATCTGTTAGATTTGTTGAGAGAGAATGGGACAGTGTAAAAGAAATTGGGATTCACAGGGATATAATATTTACCTCCTATAGTTAATTATATTTAACACCTTACAGTTGAATTATTATTTGACAGCGATTGTGTGTTACACATTGTTTAATAAAATTTAGGAAAGAATTTTCATCCTGCTGGAATCGATTTGGTAAAATAGTGGTTGGTAATCTTGGTATTACTGCTATTTGTTTTTTTTTGCAATGAATTACAGAGTACATATTTTTCTATGGAAGATTTTGTACTTTCTAGTTTATTCTTTTGTAAAGGGCCAAGGGAAGATATATAATTTGCATTGAAATTAACACTGGAGGAAATAGTGAAATACAGAGGATTATAGTTTTAAAAGTTGTCACACATTGTTATTACAACAATGCTTGCTGTATGACCCTGTTCACTTTTGAATTCCATTTCTTTATAAGGCAGTCCTGAAAAAAAATGGTCTATTAAAAATCTTGTCTAGTGAATAATCTTTCCCATATTTTCACAGGGACTACAGTAGCATCTTTCAATATTAGTGATATATCTTTTGGATTGATCAGTTCCACTTTCATCACTAATCTGACCTATGTCTCTAGAGCTAATCATGATATTGTGTCATTAGTGATTAGTCTTTTTGAGTATGTTGCAGATTGAAGCTAGCTTCTTTTAATTCTACAAAATACAATATATGCATATTTTAATTTTTTTATTTTCTTTTATTTTCCAAAGGGGAAGTGTTCAAGACAAATTTAGGACTGCAAAATATTTAATTTTTCTTCATACCAGATTTTTATTCATATTTGTTATTTTTAGCAAAAGGCTTTTAACCATTGTCATATATAACTGTACAAATAATCGCTACAAATAGTTTTTCCAAAAAGACATAACAATAAAATTGAAAGATTTCCCTTGAAGTATGAGAATTAAAACAGAGTTAACATCTTTGGCTGTTAAGTGGGCATCAGAGGTCGACCATTAAAGAAATTACATTACAGTTTGTGGTGTTTACTAAAATTTATGATCACAGTAGCAATTTGAAATCTTTTTCTATGGAAAGGTGAAATCAAGAAAATGGGATCATCATAATGCTAGTTTTAGAAATATTAGTGAGAAAATACAGCACTAATAAATAAAATACAATTTTTGTGTTGTGCAAACCTCTCATATTAAATGCCAAGTTCTCTGTAACCTGCCACAAAGATATTTTCAGGAAGCAAGTATTCACAATCATTTACACATATGCCAAAGTTGTAACATTTAGAGTTTGAGTTGAAGATTTCATAACCAAAAGTACCAAAAGTAATAATGGCAACAAGAATACATATGTAACATTTTATTCAAGTCATTTTTGACATTGAGAAACCATGCATTGAAATCCAGCATTTAGACTCAAAGGACAAGAAAGGCGACAAATAACATTAGCATTGAATTAAATTTATTGAAAAAATTAACCACTTTATTTGATAGTAAAGTTCAGTCAATAATTTGTAATCTAACCTATAGAAGGCGTCTATCTGGCCATATTTACAAGGTAAGAGAGATAGATGCCCAAACTAGAAGATTAAGGGATTCCTTTTTCCTTGGACAATATGTGAAAGTGACCACTCAGGATTAGATTAGAGTATTTTTAAATCATAAGAATTAGGAGAATTAACCTGCATAATTTTGTGTTCTTACCTTTTGCCATGCACAGTTAAGTGGTTTGTAGGGTATGCATGTATGAGGTGCTCAAAAGGTATCCAATGTTATTTTTCCCAACAAAACTAATGTCATGTTGTTAAAGACCTTTGTGCTGGAGGTGACACCGGTTTCCTTGTGTATAAGTGAAAAGTTTTGTGCAAGTAGGCCACGTCATCCTTAGTTGTTTCATCTAGGGAATGCATGTACTGTATGCTCATCAAATTTTCACAATGATCAAATTCATTGAGCAGAAATATTGCATTATGTTTTGCCAAAAGCTTGATACTCAGCTCAAACCAACCAGAAGATTTAATAGGCTTTTGGTGATGATGCCAAGTACCAAACTCAGATCAAGCGGTGGCAGCAGATCAACCAAACAGACCAAATAGCAAACAAGGCCATACCTCAGTGGAGAGAGTGGCACACTCAGTCATGCCATCAACCAGCTGAAATAAGGAGCTGATTGAGAAGAATCTGTCACTAGTCTTGGAAGACCCTTGTATGAAAATCCAGAAAACCTTCCAGAAGTGGGAATTAAGTTCTGGATCGGTGTATGCCATTTTACCAGAGGATTAGTGCCTGCGTAGTGTGTCAGCATAATTTATCCACAAGGTGCTGTCGGAGAAGTAGAAGGAGCTCACCATTGACTTGGCATAGGAAATGCTGAACATTGCAAGCCATGGCCACTGATGATTCATGAAGACCATCACCACTGGTGATTAGACATGGGTTAATGAAGTTCTAGTCCTACCAGTGGAAACTTCCGGCATCATCAAGCCCCATAAAAGCTTGATAGGCTTGCAGCAATATGAAAGTAATGTTTACCTCTTTCTTTGATTCTGGGGTATTGTGCACAATTAATACACACCACAATGCCAAAGAATCAATAAGAAATAGCTGGAGGTTCCATGTCTCCATGGTGCTGTTCATCAAAAGCAGCTGGAAATGTGGGTAGCAAAGAATTGGCAACTTCACAACGACAACTTCACCTGGCCATTCAGCTCACATTATACAAGCTTTCCTGACCAGAAATGACATACCACTTGACAGGCTCCCTACTCTCTCTATATAGACAAATTTGGCTCTTTCTGAGCTGAAAACAACACTGAAAGGGGTGTAATTTGAGGTATCTAAGGAAGTAATAAGAAAAGTGACAGTATAACTCCATAGTATTCCAAAGAAAGCATTCCAGAGTTGTTACCAGTAGTGAAAGAAATTCTGAAAGAAGTGTGTGAACTCCTAAGAGAAGTATTTTGTAGTTGATTAAATGAAATTTGTGAAAGGTAAATCTTTTTTTACACCCAAAGGTTGGATACCTTTTGAATGCACCGGATGGATGTGAAATGTATAGCAGAAAGTAGTATAGGGACAGTGGAAACAGCATAGTATCTTAGGGGCAACAGAATATCAGGAAAGTATGTAGGGAAGAAAGAAAAGTTTAAAGGTGAGAAAGCAGAATATAATTGACACTGAGAGGATGCAACTGCATTATACATCTGGTTTTAGTGGCAGAAGAGAAATAGCAGATGACAAAATATTAAATAAATAGAATACTTTTTAGATAAACATACACAATGTTCATCCCTTAGGTAGCATGTAAACTGTTAACTTTACATCCTACCTGGCTGGTATGTTATTCTTTTATCATTTCTCTTTTAGTTTGATATCTTCTAATTGGTGCTTGGTGATTGTGTGTGAAGATAGTTTTTGCATTTTGTGAGCTAAAGACTCCAGGTGCTCATCATAGAATGACTTTCCAGTCTCAACTGAGTATAAGAGGGCCATTCAAAGTAGTTTTCTCCAGTACAGCTACTTGCTTATATCTCACCAGATATGTTGGTCAAGTTTGTGAATTTGGATGTAACATATCAGTAAAAATTTATAAACACTGATTAGGGCTTACCCAAAAGATATTTGAGTAGGATCCAAAAAATGAGTGTTGTTTGGATGTCAAAAATACTCTGTAATCCGTAAAAACCACTGGATAAATCCATTTGTAGGAGTTAAGGTTAAATTCCTGATGGGTGTTATCTATTATATGATGTATTACTAGATATTGGATGCTTCTGAGGACCTATAATTTCTCAATCTGTTTTTGATTAGCTATATATATAATTGATACTCCTTTTTAACACATTGAAACAGCATTATCTGTAGATAATATCTGGGACTTCATCCAGATCTGAGTGCTATCTATGATAACAGGAGACCACTCTGCCACTTCATCCTTGAAACTCAGTTTTTAGATAAATTACCTATATTTACTTCTGGCTGTAAGTGTTAATTTCCAAATACTTCCTTCTCCTCTTCATACCATCTACCCTTTTTTGCTTATACCTCACTTTCCTAACAATATACCCCCTTGATGCTCTTTGCAATGTCCCTTGCCTCTTAACCCCTTGGCTGCAGAATACGTATATGTTTTGTTAGGTGACTGCAGAAAATACACATATATATATATATACACACATGTATGAACGCCTCTCTAGACCCTCTCCAAATTTTATGACCTGACCGTTCAAAGAAAGGTTCTAACAATCACACTTTCTTATTATTCTGGAATGGGACACCCCTTTCCAGGGGCATTTATGATGGTTCGTGAGTTTGACAAATGCATTCCATCAGCCGACGTTTACCCACCCTCATAATTTCTCTCAGTTGCCTCCTAGTTTCGATTGAGTGCAGGTTATGAATCAAAGTATTTACTATCAAATTAATCAGAAATTATCAAGGAAAGTAAATATGGAGTGCATATTATTACTATATAAAAAGCTTCAAAATCACTGACTTTGTTACAAATTCCCTGGCACTTAAACTCGAGCTATTGGCTTGAAATTTTCAGGAAACGTTCCTATTCATATGGTGAGTATGGAAAAAATTGAAAACCCCAAGAAAGTGGCCTGGGTTTGGGTCCAGATGTTATTTTTGACATGCAAAGTAATGGGAAAATGAGGATTTTCCCATGTACTGCATGTTTCATTCACTCTTTCAAATATGAAAATATTAAGATAGGAGCTTAGAACGTGGACTAAAACATGAATGAAACATTATAGTTTCTTATTCTAACCATGTTTATTTGTATGTTGGTCTAATAATTGAAAACATTTTGTTTTAATGAGAAATTTTAACGTTTTTATTGAATTTTGATATTTGCTTGCTGTGGATGCCCCATTGTTGTTCCTGTCTGTTTAAGCTGCTTAAGCATGAGGGAATCGACCTTATATCTTACATATAGTCCATTCTTGCTGTATGTACACTATTAAAAATTTTAGTACATTCTCAATTAATCAATTATAACTTTAATGTCTATTAAAGTCATTTATAATCTATCACCCTATCTCTCTATCATATTCGAGTATTATTTTTGATACTGGCTCATTGGAGGAATGTTAGGCTCTTTAGTTTTATCCTTTTTACTACTTTAATACATTTCCTCTTTTTACATATCATATTTGCCCCTACTCTCTTGCTAAATGCAAACACCATTCACTTGTTTGGATATATTTCTGCATGAAATATTTTAACTCTGGCCAATCATGTCTTCAATACTCCACTCAGTGAGTAATAGACAATGCGGATTATAAGGGTCATCTCAGGTTACAGGGGGACCGCTAACTACTAAACTTTTGCCGTTACTAGAATGTAAGAGTGCCATGGCTACTTTTCTCCTGCAAACAGTCATCATGAAAGAACAAGGCTGCAGCTGAGCAGTTAAAAATTCTCCCAATGATTTTTACTGTTTCTTGTGACAATTTCTTATTCTCCCCTTACCCCTCTCCATTTGTCTTCTTTTCTGTCCACTGTATCCATCCTTCACTACATCCACTTCTAAAATACCTCGAACCTTCATTGATTCTCCTTCCTGAACAAGTTTTTCTACAATCTTCTCTATGTTATTATGCAAAGTACATATCATCGCTTTGCTTAACGAGTAAACATTTCCTTTTCTGATACAGTTCATGTCCTGATTTTCTTACTGTTATATCCAATTTCTTACATAGAATTCTCTAAATAACTGAAATAATATACTTCATACTCTAATATAGGGATGGTAATTTAGGTATTTCTGTAATTGTTGTTTTAAATTTTCCTGTTTAAGTTTTACTAAATTCATAGTAATTCTCCACACTTGATCTTTATGCTTCCAGTTCAGAAGTGTCTTAATGGGATAGGCTCTAAGAGCAAATAAATATGAATGAAATTTAAAATGACCCATTGAAATGTTCAAAGAGCCAATTTATAATGAAAAATTTTACTTAATTTTGATCATTATTATTTAGGTTTATTGGAAAATATTTTATATATTTATAAATTGTTTTATTCATAATTAATAATGATAAAATTAGTACCATATTTTTTCGAATATAAGATGATGTTTTCTTCCAAATTTAGCCTCCGAAAAGTGTGGGGTCATCTTATATTCGAGTCGTCTCATACAGTAGAATCATGATTTCACATACACCGATTTTATGAAAAACTCGATTTTACGCATACAGCAATGTGGTCCCCGCCAATCTTTATGGCTTCACTATTTAAAATTAGGTAAATTTGATGTAACAATTTTATTTAAGGCTGTTTTGGTTTCCCGGTGGAAGTATTAAGTCATTTTTTGTGAAAAAAAATGACAGAAGTTAATGAAACTTTAGCAAAATCTAGAAGAATCTTTTTGATGTCAATCTTTAATTTAAAGTGATTCCATACGATGCAGCAGAATTATGCAGTAGTACTGCATAATACAATAGTAACATATTACTGCCTGGATTCTTGGTAGTTTACATTATTATTTTACTTATCGTATGCCATTGCACTATTCAATCATGGGTTATGGGGCGTGTACTTGTTTAGGACAAATACTACACCACAACTACCACTAACAAAGAATCCACTGACCTTAAGATAAGACTATATTATATTTGAGATAGGATTACTTGTATTAGAGTCATCTTATATTCGGTTGAATACAGTATTTTAATTAATGTTTATTTATTTAAAAAAATTTAAAATAAGAATCTCAGCAAATATTGATGTACCCCTGTTTAGCAAAAACCTGACCTATTGTTAATTTTGATAAGCTTAACCTGCCCAGTGATAAAATTTAATGGCCGCAGTGTATTGACTGTGTAAAGGTAGCATAATCATTGGTCTTTTAATAGGGGGCTGGAATGAATTGGTTGTCTCTTTTTTATTAACTGAATTTAACTTTTAAGTTAAATGGCTTAAATGTTTTTGGAAGATGTGAAGACCCTATAAAGCTTTATTCATTTTGTTTTCATCTATTTCTGGGGCATGAATTATAATGATTTTTTATAATTTATGCAAATTTGCCTTTAGTAGTGACATTTCACACTATCCCCTTTTTTTTCCCTTACCAATGTGTGTAGTTATTAATTTTGATCACTGTCTCTTCACAGCTCGTATGTTTGACTATTTTGATGCTGGTGTGATGGAAGAGCTTCAGCATCGGTTGGTTGCTCTCACTGAGAAAGAGTTGACAGGGCAGGTCACCTCCCGTGGAGATGAAGTACTGCTCACGAGCAAGGTGAGGCCTCTTCTGTCTCCTACAATAATTTGGTGGTGTCCACAGAACATTATGATGGAAAGTCCTATGCAATTGATGGATGTTAACATTTTCCCCAAAGTTTCCAAAATATTTCCATTCTTATTTTTTTCCTCCACCTGCAAAACAGAAAAGACTTTGTTTGCCCATTGTCGTTACAGTTGGACGTGTTGATAAACTGATTGCGACTGCATATGGAACATTTCTTGTGATGATATTTGTATTGGATAGTAGTTAATTGCGTTTTGGGCTAAATACTCACTACATATTTTTCTAATCAATTTAGTTCTCTGCAGTCATTAATTTTTTTATTGAGCCATCTATTGACTTTTTGCTGAATGGGTGTAATGGTTATTATGATTGTTGGGTCATTGTTTAAAATTTTGCATTTGACCTCAGCAAGGTCGATTAAAGATGCAACACATGTCCTTATGTTCTTTAGGTACTGAGTGGTCAAGTGGCCATTTTACTTTCTTGTTGTGAATGATGTATTGAGAAATTACAGACTCGCATCTTTCTTATTTTGTCTTCCCAAGGTGATAAATATGTTTTTCAAGGAATGTTATTTTACCATGTTTTGGGTTAACTTTTCAGGATGTGAATGCTAAATTCCCTGCCAAATGGCCATAGCTGTCGAAGCACTATATAAACAAAAAAACAGCAATTTATTGATGAATCAATTGGAAGTAAACTTCTTCATTCCACAGGAATTAGTTTTTTCTCCATTCAAGAAAAGTAGAACTTAACCTTTTTTGTGTCACTGAGCCAATTTTTCAGCCCTTGGGGTATGTGTGAAAAATGAGAGAGCTAAGGGTATCAGCTGAAAGTTTTGTTAAAGAAATAATAATTTCCCAAATTGTATGGGAATGAAAACGACATAAATCGCATCAACACTTGGAGGATTCAAAACTGTGAAAGTGACCTAATACTTGTCCTCTTTTTTTTCTTGTTGTCTTATATTTTCTAAAGGAACTTAATGCCAGGGATGTTTTTGGTTTTTGATCTTTGCTGCATACAATTGGCCATTGTAGCATTTCCTCCCTACACTTGTTGGTCAGTTCACATCATGCATTGTAGTAAGGAGTTGTCTTCCACTTGGTACCTTTTTGAATGTTCCTTGAAATTTCTACAATTTTATGAAAATGAATCATGGCTTGTGTACATACTTGGAATTCCTTTTTGTTGGTGTCAACAATTCTACTTTATGAGAACAGAATTTCATAAGAACCAATTCTGCTTTTTGTGGTGTTATTTCATGGCTATTTTACATTTTACAATGTTTTCTGTGGGAATAAAACATACTAATTTCTCATCCTGATCAGCCTCCCCTTCCCAAAAATGGCATCAGCCCCACCTCCTTTTTAACCGCTCTTCTGTTTATCATCATGGGATGTTAATTTTGTGTTAATTTACAGGTATTGGCAAGGAGAACAGAGCTGGATGGAACAACCAAAGTCCTCTTAAGATGGTTTCCAGAAGATATGTGAGTTATTTCTATGCTATTTTTTAATTCTTTCTTTTTGGCAACCATGTGCCTTCAAATGCTCTCTGATTTCTGTGGAGATCAGTGATTCTCAACTTTTCACACTAGATACTCCTTTGCATTCCCTCTCTTGCTGTGTATGGGTGGAATGTATGGGATTTATTGTGAATGTGAAAGAGTAAGTTGAGGATGCATGTGATCACCAAGGACAAATTTGCCTTAATCTTTATCCAAGAAATAAAGCTAACAAAGAAATGATTACAGCCTCTTTGAGTATTTTACTGTGTGGCTTTGAGCACAGGGAATGCAAAACCTTTTTAAGGTTATGTAAGCCTTTGATTTACCATGTTTGCAGTTTTTTAGTATAATTTTTGCATTTGGTTAGTGATTTTTTCTCCAAGAGATGTTGAAATTGTACTGCTCCTTTTATATGTAGTTTCTCAGCTTCCTCAAAAATTTTTATTTGCACCTGTTTTGCCTGTACTCAGATAAGCAACCCTGAAAGCAAGTCATAGCAAATTCCATGTATTCCAACCATTGTCAACATTTGTGTCAGTGTGTGCAAGAGAGGTTTTTATATTGAGAGATTTGCACATCCAAAATGATGTAACTGATCATTTCCCCTGCCATCTGCTGGGGGAAAGATACTTGTGGCAAGCACCAATCCACAAGTTCAGTCATTTGGGTATCAGTGTTTCGTAAGTATAGCCTTGTTTCAGTTTCATGGTAATGTTGAATCAATTTCAGAATATGTATACTCGAAATATTCTCCTCATGCCCCCCCCTCCCCCTCCAATCCTTCCCCTGACCAATCTATAATCATTTCACTGTGGAAATTTTTGAGATTGTGGTCATTGTGCACATTTTGACCTCTCACCAAGGCTCAAACTTCTCCCACCTTCCATCTCCCATTCCAGTGCCTTTTGCATTCATTGCTCTCAACACAGAGGTTCATGACCATCCATCCCTGACGGAAAATCCGAGAGGGGAACAATCATGTCATGCATGTACAATGTTGTGCGTGTGCCTTGGATGGAAGTTTTTTTCTGCCTTTGTGTTTTTCCTCATTCTTTGTCTCCCTCAGAGGCGGTAAGCAAAAGAGTCCTTTTGGGAGTGTGCCATGGTTGGAAGGCCCATTGGAACCGTCTGGTGGAACTGTTCCATGTTTGTTGAGCAAAGGGGTGGTGTGCATAGGATGCTCTTGGCTGAGTGAGCAAAGTAGAGGGAGTGAGTGAGTGAAAGAAAGTGAGAGGGAGAGAGAAAGAGAAAATTGAGGATGAAATAACGTGAACTGTGGCAATGAGGGGACTCTAGTGGGGCGTGTTATGCTCTGACCTGACATGTCCTGCCCCCGCATGCTGCCCTGCCCCCGTGCCCACGTATGGAGGAGAAAGTGGTGACATGAAATGTTGATGGTGGGAGATTACAATAGCAAAGACTTGTAACTGCATGTATTTGCTTATTATAAGAGCTTGGTGCCAGCTCAAAGTGTCCTAGATTAGACATGATGGGTATCCTCTTTCACTTGTTTGTAGAGAGGGATGGGGATCAATTGTCTTCTGGCAGTTAAGGACATTGGCATTAGCTCCAAGACAGAAAGAATTGCAATGTCATAGCAGTTGCATTGCTGAACATTTTCTGGGTGGAAATGAATACTAAGAAAATTCCTTCGCCAAAAGTGTTAACACTTTGCCTTTGTCACAACCGCTGAGGACTCTGTTCCCTTATATCCAGCTTTCTTCCCCTCTTATTGGGTTGAATATAATGCTGAGCTTCTGTGGTGATACATTCTATGGTTCATGGATACTTTGAATTGTACTCCTCACACATCCTGGATGAAGATATTAGTAGAAAATGTTGGAGCCATCCATTTCTGTTTTCACAAATTATTATCTGCAGAAATGCCTTCTGAAAATTGATGAAAATCAAGGAGGGGAACTATATTTTGGACCTCTGTAATTGCTGTTGCTAGTTACAGTAGGTTATTGAGAGAAGTGATTGTAGCATAGGCAAAGTAACCTCATTTACACTCTGTGTACTTTCAATATGAATAAACCTTTGGAATTTTTTAGGTTAATAATTAAGAGTAATTTTTAATTCCCATGGAAGGAATAGATATAGTGGAGCACACAAGTTTATTTAAATTTGGAATTCCTAGGGCCATAAAATCCCATAGGGCTCTGAAATTTTAATGTTTTTTTTTAAGATTATAAATTCACAGTGAAGTAGGGAAGTTGCACAATTTAAATGACTAAGTTGACAATCCACAGTTTTTTAATTAACATGATTATTGACATTATTTACTTATATTAAGCAACCAACAGCAAAGGTTTTCAACATAAAAGTTGGTTTGAGAGCATTGCTTGCATCTTTAAGCCTTTTGACAAGTGAAATTCAAACTGCAGGGTAGAAAAACAATTACTTACCTTGTTTTGCCTTTTTCACAGGAATATCTGTTAACCAAAAAATCACTTGTATTGAGTTTAGCTACAGGTGTCCAGAGGTATATTATGCATATGGATTGTGGGACCTGGATTTGAGCTTCGTCCCCATATTCTTAGTCATTTACCCTATTCCTGGGGACCACTCCACTTTTTAATATCAGTATAAAAATTCAAATGTATTGCCGTTATTGAGAAAAGATATATGCAAAAATATCTACGTAGTGCATAAATATCTAAATGATAAATAGTTCAGAGTTCATTGGCAAACTGATTGTATTTGTCAATTTCTGAACATGTGAAATAGCAACACTACCCACCTGCATAATTGATTCAGTGTAGCCATCAAGGACTAGAAAGTTCAAACTAGGTAAATTCATGAATATTGACACTGAAGAATAGCTTAATTTTGAGTCCATAGAAGTCAGAAACTTGCTCAGATATACTTATACCAGTACTAACTGTTACTATTTATAAATAAAAATGAATATTCTTTATAACCTATCCTGTGAATGGTGGGAAAAATCAGCAGGCATTTTTATTGAAGTTAATTTCAATAATTTAAATACATGTTTCTCTTATACTCAGTGTCATATGTCATGAGTTTTATAAAAAGATTATTATTTTTCCAGACTTTACCATTCTTGTTTTACTTTCCTATAAACATGTATGTACCATAACATGAAAAAATATGTATATTTAAATTCCCCTGTAATATGTCATTTAACTCATTGATAAAAAAAAACAAATGTATTTTGAATGCTCTCCATTGGTCTTCATATATTCCCTCTTTCAGAAATTTAGTTTTCTAAAATTTCTTTTTGTGCGTAAAAATACTTTCCTCACATTTTTCTACTAATATCCAAAATGTCATTTCATATCATTAGGTTGTCAATTGTCTTGTGTTTCATATTTCCTTTGATGGTTTGCTGTTGTATGTAAAAATATTTTCTGAGGGAAACTTTTGAAGCCTTGTACTCTCAGGGGAATCTTTCCCCTACACTCCTCGCAAAACTTGGAATCCAATTACCAAATTCGGTATAGATTGATTTACTAATGGAAGTGCATATTTATAATAATTGTTTTATTAAGGCTTAACAAAAGCAATTAAAATTTTACTATATTTGATCAATTTTTAGCTGACACTGATAGTAAATTGACCCTCATCTTCCATGCAAGCAAAATATATTTTTATATACGCTGACTATAGGGTTACTAGCATATAGTTACTACTATAACTAATAGTCACTCTGTCATAGATTTTTATTAGTTAGTAAATTAAAAATTTGTGATGAACATAAAGCAACTTCATACTTTTTATATATTTGAATAAAAATTTTATAAAAAATTAAACTTGGCCCTCCAGTGATGCTCTGCTATCTAAAAAAATAGTAACCGTATTAATTTCATAAAACAAAGAGTTTCTCACTTGAATTTATAAAAGCCTTAGTGCATGGCTAACGTGATTACGACATACAGATCCTTTCTCTAGACGTTTATGGTTTTTTTTTTCATTTTTTCAAGTAACTCCTTAGGATATGGTTTCTGTAATTTTACTAATCCATGTAATAATTACTGTATTTACCCAGATATAAGATGAAGACCTTTTAAGTATTTTTATGGTATTGCTTTTTGAAATTATGTAATTTGACGTTTTACATAAAGCACTTTTGGTTCCCGGTGGATTAATTCGTTTTTACGAAACAAAGTTTAGGTAAACAGAAGTTAATGAAACTTCAGCAAAATGTAGAAGAATCTTTTTAATGCCAGTTATTAATTAAATTTAAAGTAATTCCATACACTACTTCATAGTTCAATGGTAACATATTACTGCCTGAATTCTTAGTAGTTTACATTATTATTTTACTTTAATGTACGTCATCATGTTATTCAATCATAGGTTACATGCGGGTGCTTAAGTGTGTTGTTAGTGAGGTTAGTTCGGAGTTTAAGACAAATACTACACCACAACCAACGCCTACATAGAAGGCACTGACCTTGAGATAGGAACCATAGGATCGATAGCTGTGAGGGTAGAAACCTCGTCAGCTTTTCTGAATGACAAGCTGTCTTTTGGGTCTCCCGCTAGCGGTTGTCACACCTGCGCACGGTGTTCCGCAGAATTTGATACACCGTTTAGGTTATTCAAAAATTAAAGGAAATAAACCAAAGAAGCAACCATTATTAAGGTGTAGGGAATTCAGCGTGATTACAAACAAATAAATGATGATTTTGAGTGTAATAATTACAAAATTTGGTCTCACATGCTACACACCCACTTTAAAATAGGAAATTTATGAAAATAACTAATCTTCCTCATCAAAATGGAAGAATTGACAACTTTTTCACCAGATAGGTGCTATTTCGTGCTAAAAATTTAATGTACAATATTACAATATTTCTATTCAATTGCTCTAAATGCACGGATTTCGCTGAGAGTTTTTCAGATTGCATAAAAATGTTTTTTAGCTACAAAATATCATGATGAGACAAAATATGACTGGGCATAGCGTTTTGTCAGGTCATTACAAATTACTGATAATTACCAGCCTCGGTGGCGGTGGGGTAACGTCTTTGACTGTCATCCTGCAGGTCGCGGGTTCGAATCTTGACTGGGTGGATTTTTCTATCTCCACCTAGGGTATGGATGTGTGTGTTTCGTCATTGTTATTTTTTTTTTAATTTTATGGTGTCCACTGTAATTTGGCACTCTTAGTGCTGTATGTGGGCAATTGGAAAATAAATAAATTAGATCGAGTTTGTGAGCATTAAAAGCTTTCTTTGTAATTATTGAATATATGCATTAATAAAACATACATAATAAAAATAAATGCATCACTTTGTAGTAGCAATCGATATAATGGCCAAGAGTGCAGTAATTTATTATGATGCATCACAAGTTCCTGGAACATTTTTCAAAATTAGTCATTATCTTGATTTTACTTTATTTGATTTTATAAAAAATTGATAATTTAGGTCCCTATGTGGTTGTAAAATCAGGATTCTGCTGTAATTGGGTGTATAAGGTAATTAAACATTTATTATACATTTTTTAAAAACCATATTTACCATAAAATAAAACTAGGATTTTTTTTCCGAATTTAGACTCAGAAAAATGGTGGTCATCTTATATTTGAGTCTTCTTATGTTCGGGTAAATACGGTATGAAGTTTGTCTTTTTATCAAATCAGTGACAAGTCAAGAATGATAATACTGCAATTTCACAACAGTAGACCTGCGACATGTTGCTACAAACATCTCTTCCACTTAACATGCCCTGTCATTTAGCCCTTGTCATATATTTGTGCAATAATATTTCATAAAAATGATTCATATTTCGGTAGCTTTTTACTATAAATATTATCTAGAAGTTTATTATATCCAAATTTGCAAGCTAAAGATAACATCATTAGCTGTTTTATGCAACTTGCTATTATTATTTCAACTTCCTTTTTACCTTTCCCCTAAACTATACATTTGGAGGGCAAAATTAATTTCACAGGATCAGCTTTTCTTATTGAACCAAACAGATAATTCTATTTTTGTCTCAGTATTACTTTGCATTATGTAAGAGATATATCACATTGTAATTGCTTAGTAGAATATTTGCTGCACCATAATTAAAGTATATCCCTATCAGTTGATTAAGTTGCCCTCACTCCAATTATTGTTAAAGTTAAGCAGTTTCATAAACTTGTTTAGATAATCTCAATCTCTTCACTTACTTACCAAAAGGTTACTTCATTAAAATAAAAATTTATTGAAGAATCTCCAACTCACGATACCTTCTTTGCTTGGGACCTCCAAATGATTATTCCCTTTCACAAACAACCAAATTTTCTCAATCTTTCCTCTACAAAACCTTTTCTTAGAACATGAAATTGTAGCGAAAGGTCTGCTGACAATTCATTAAATACAGTATTACAATATTCTTCTTCCATTGCTTTTATTTCTTTCCATCATTAAGGTATTGCCTCAGGGAAGTTATTTGATTTAGGTTTAACCAAAATAAAAGAGGTTTAAAAAGAGAACAACGCAATTCCACATAAAATAAAAATAAATTTATTTACCATGACCAGGTTTTGCCATATAACAGCATCATCAGGTTGGTGAACTGTATAACAGCATCATCAGTATACGGCGAAACCAGGTCGTGCTAAATAAATTTATTTTTATTTTATTTTATGTGGAATTGCTGTGTTCTCTTTTTAAACCTCCATGATGAGAGAATTCCACCAAGTGAAGCCTGAAACTGTTTCTTACTAAATAAAAGACTTAAATGCTGATGTGAAGCATTAAAAATTATCAAATCTGCTCAAAAAACTACCTCAATTGGCATGATAACGCACTGATAAACTTGGAAATACAAAATTTGTAATTACTAAAGATGGGAATGTGGAAATCAGAATAGATAGGGGGATTTTAATAAATATATTAAATGATTAACATCCCATAAATCATATTATGCAGCGAATTACCTGTATTAACTGCTGTTTCAGCATCTATGATAACTGGGTTGATGTAAAAAATATATTGTGATTTTCATATTGTGTTTGTGTACAAGGGTATTGATGTATTGTAACAGTGAAGGCTACTTCAGAATTTAATTAAGGAAAAGCTAGTATATTTTTTGGTCATTCATATTTGTAATGCTGAATTAGTTTAGTTATTCATAATTGATAAGGTTTTTGAACGAAACTTTGCTCATGGTAATATTGGTTTGAGGTTCTTAGGATTAACGGAATCAGCAAGCATTCTATCCTCTGTGGATGATTGAATGTTCATTTACAGAGTTTCATCTTTTGCATATTTCTCATGCTAAATTTACAAGTCTGTACAGCCTACCTCAGACACAATTACCCTCATTAATAGTCTCCTGGCTGAAACAGATATGTGAGATGATGACAAAGAAAGAGAAAACACAATGTAGCAAAAAATCCTTTAAGATCAGCTATGAAGAATAATTAACAACAGACAGAATAATATTTCTGTACAAAAATGTAGATCTGATGAATAAATACTTGTTTTGTTGGCTGAATGTTGAAAAATGTTACCTGATCATAATAATGTTCATCCAGTGATAAATGGCATATGTATAGGTTAGGTCAATACAAAGATAAGCCATCCTTTGACTATTTAAAATTTCATTATTTAAAAACTCAAAGAATAAAAATTTACCAGTAAGGTACTTACAAATGGAATTGTTAAATTTCTGTACATTTTTACCCATTAGATGTAAATCCCCATGTTTTTTTTGGACCCATGATCTCTGCAGGTGTAAATCTTTTTTTTTCTCTTTGTGTCATGGTGAAGGAAGGAATAATTTAAAATTTCATCAAAATTCCTTTTTACAAATAAGATCAAATGGAATAAATAAAAACAAGAAACTGTAAGTATTTTGGTCTGTGGAAGAGGGGCTTGCATGTTTGTCTAAAGGAGGCATTACCAATAATCTGAACAATATTTTTCTAAATAGCTCATTTATATATTAGTAGACCACTTGTATGGAAAAAATTTAGTATATCTTTATTTCTGCAAACCAGAAAGAGTATATAAGCCCAAGAATTAAACCCTGTAGGATGTCACAAATTACAGGCAAGGCATTTGATATATATTAATATCATATAGTTGATATCGATTATCATCCGTGAAAGATGTTTCTGACCACTGTAAGGCCTAATCTCTTATAACTAGTTCTTGGCACTTTTTGAGCAGAATTTTGTTAATCAAATGCCTATGTGAAAGAAAACCTAATGCACTCATTTTTTGTGCTAGCATTCTCTGAGATAATGTATTTCAGGATAATCAAAACCCTTGAAGTTAAATACTTGATGATTAACATTAGTTCTAGTTACGAACAAACAAAATCATTTAGTTCCTCCTACATGAAGTTGGTTACAAGTTCATGTGCAATTTCAAAGTGAGAAACAGTTTTTAGATTCTATAAACAAAAGTAGTTTCATTTTAAAAAATATCCAGGCATGTAGCAAATGTCATTCATGCAAAATTTCTGGTGAGATTGGTTTTCAGGATGTCAGATTTAGGGCCTTGTGGTTTGCCAAAATGTTGCTTTCTTCAAAAAAAATTTGTAGAATGAGCTTAGTATATGTTTGTTTTTTTACCATGAAACAGTTTCATAATTGTCTTGATTATTGGTTTTGTTTTCTTTATTTGGTATTCCATTTAAATATTTCCCTTATTTAACCCTCTTAGTGCCACCTAGTTCTTGAAATACGGCTGAGAAATGTAAAGGGTATGTATAAATAAAATGTGTCACCTTAGAAAAAATCATCGAAGAGTTATATACACAGATATTGGCTTGCTGATTACTTTTTATTTGATATTGATTTTATTGGTGAAATAATTTTGGTACAAAATTTTTAGGTATGTTATCATGTATAGTTATAAAAAATCTAATTTTGGTCTAAGCAAGAGGTGATTTACGAGGTGAGGGCACTTATCAGCAGAGAAGTAAAAAGCTGATATATAAGCCGAGAGCACTTAGAGGGTTAAATATCCCCAACTACGTAATGCTTGTCTGCTGCTGAATTCCAGTGATACATGGACCTTATTTCATTCTTTTTTTTTTGCCCAGCCTCTTTGGATTGTGCCATATGCTCAATCATGAGAGGGAGTGTTGCAATGCCTTGGATAATGCAATGCGTACATGTTGCTTGTGATTTTATCCACGTGTGTATTTGGATGTTTTTGCTTGAAAATGTGGGATGTTGTGTTGTTCCCTTTTGGATGTCCTTCACTAATGAAAGCCATCTTATCTCTTTCAGTCTTCCAGATGAGTGGGTCTCCGAGGAAGATGTCTCACCCCGACGCTCATTTCCCATCCGCACCCTCCCACCCTCTGCACACTGTTCTTTACGCGCCGCCCTATTTGGCACTGCAGCACCCAAGCATCGACGCAAGACGAAAGCTCCACCGAAACAACCATCACTTCCAGCCAGCCCTCTGTCTTGGTCATCTGCCACCTCATCATTGTCATGACAACCTCATCAGGAGAAGTGTTGGAAGAAGTAACGTGTGGACGGGACGCAATGCCTTCCCATTAGTCCCTTGTCTCAAGCCCCATGTGTGCTGCACAACTACCTCTATGAAACCTTGTGGCCCAAGATGCCTTGAGAGAGGGCTATCCTCACACCCCCACTGGGCTTGTAAGATATCTTCTGTACATAGAGGAGGATCCTTAGCCTAAATTTCCTATCCCGAAGACATTGAAATGCCCTTTTCTAAACCCTGAAGAAATAAATCTCTTGCCTTGTGAATCAAGGGGAGAGATGACCTTTTGGAGAAGCTAACAAGGAGACTGCTCCCGTAGCAACCAGCCATCAACACTGCCAGTGTATGGACTAAGAAAAGACCTGAGATCTGTTTTATTGGATCGGGCATAGGAGGTAGATGCTTGTACATACTCAAGTTGGAACTTTGAGAGAAAAACCAGATGACTTGTAGTAGCTGCCACATCTTGTGTTATGTTTCCTTTCTTTACCCTTTAATAACTACTCGTGCTCAGTTTTGCCTTAAATTATTTTGTAGCTTTATATTTTCCTTGACACTCCCTGTTTGCCATTGAAACCTCAGTCAGTCCTTCCCATACCCCAGTTCCCATTTTGTTCTGAGCACTTGCATTGTACATTGAGAGTTATTTAGGAGCTGAGATTCTGGCAATGGGTCAATGCCAAACTGTTGATGTTTTGAATTCTGAATGTGAATGGACCGTTTAATATGGCCCTCTCTTTAAGTAGAGAGGATCTAAAAGAAAATGTAATGTAATAATGATTTCATCACTGCCAGCCTGACCTGCCATTTGTAATTTGTGATTTTCCCCAGTTTTTGTTGTATTGCAGCACAATCAGTGTCTTTTTCATGGTTGTGCTGAGTGAGAGAGAGAGCAATATCATACCCACATTGCTGCCTTTGGAGGCAGACTTAGCCCAAATAATGCAAAACCACTGCCAATATGGTGAACATTGCCATGGTTGTCTTGATTGCCAGAGCTCCTAAACTTTGTAGGGAATGTTTTTTGTTTTTTTTTCTATTTGTAATGGCTCACCCCACTCTGGTTGTTCCCCCTTTGCCCTGCTGCCTGCCAGTCTACAAAGACCCCAAACTCCACCCCCTGATCATGATCTGGAATGAGCAGGGGAGCCACTTTGTCTTTTGACATAGGGAGGACATTCTTTGTTTGTTGCATAAATGTTGGAAGTGGGCAGCAGGGTTGTTTGGGTGGGAGGGGAAACTCTTGATCTCCACTATATTTTATTTTGTTGTTTTGTAGCTTTTAGTGAATAATGTATTAATTATTACGGATGATGTTGAGAGTAGCAGAAGTAGGAAGGCTTGTTGTTTTAAGAGACGGCTAAGGAGAAAGAACAAGTGAATGTTCTTGATGTTAAAATAACCAAGGCTAAAAGGATGATGATGTGGATTCTCGACTGATCAAACTTAGAATTCGTCCGCACTGCCAAAGTGTTTTACTGCCACTTTTATAGGGAAGGACTTTTACCAGAGGGGCCCACTTGAGGTCTTGAAAGTTGGAGTGATATAGAATGATAAGTTTGCCAAGATGCTGGGTTTTGTCCCCTCTTTTTTTCCCCTTCTTTGATTTTGGACTGCATATTCCCTTTAGGTGTGTTTTTTTTACTACGGTGACCTCACACCATGTTTAAGAAGTTTTGGCAAGAGAAAGGAAGAGAAGAAACTGCCTTAACCCCTCGGGAATGGGTCATTCATGGCCCAGACTTCATATATATCATGTACAAAACTGCCAAAAAATGTTGCTAATTTTTTCTTTGTTCTGTGTATGATGGACACGTAAAAGAAGATGAAAAAGAAATGCGCCTTGCTCATTTGGCTAGTCAGGAAAATGTAGGGGCATTCCCATCATAGGTTGTGTGTGCATACACAGTCATTTAATGTGTTGGTGAATTTATTCATGCTTAAACACATGCAAGTGTCTTGTGTTCAGTCTCCATTTCTCTCTCTCTCTCTTTATTGGACATCTCTTTGTGACTTCATCTTCCATATTGCTACCTTTAAGAAGTGATCCTCACCTTTCCTTTTTGTCATTTACATTGTGTGCCTACAGCTTTTAGATCATTTTTTTGATCTCAAGGGGTGAAAGTCACCATGTGTGTATGAAGAAATTCAGTAAAAAAATGCATGGAAATTTTAAAATAATGAAATGGCATGATTCAATGTTTCTTTGTGCAGATGTTGTGATGCAGGACTGCATGTTATTCCAAAGTGTCACACACTTTTATTCATTATATGAAAGGTCTAAAAGCCTGTGCATGTCCATTTATCACCTTGGACTGATTTTCATTGTGTGCACTGATTAATTGGAGGTGAAGATCTTGCCAAGTCGGGGGGCTAATATCTAAATCCCTTTCGGATCTCATCAACTTTGAGCTGTATAAACTGACCGCATTACCGTTGTATATTTAAAGGCAGAAAAGCAAATGACATTGATCTCATTTCTGTTCCAAAATAATAAAAAAGAATCGTTCCTTTATGATAAGTATTTTTGGCCCTACTCAAGCACTGTTACAATTGTGCCAGTGAGTTGGCTTATTACGTATGGCATTCCCTATTTAAAACATTACATTTCCAATCCCAATGGTCTGAATGAGTGCTTCAGTGTTCCAAAGCTAGGTTCAGAGTTTTTGGCAAGGGGGCGAGAGAAATTTTTGTTTGCTCGATAGTAAAAGCAAAAGTGTGAAACAAAGCCTTGACTACATGATCACATGTGATTGTGTGAATGTGTAATTGATGCATCTGTGAGTGTATGTACAGAGGTATAATGATTATCATCACACTATTTCTTCCCATCCTCAGGTTTGTTCTAGTGCCTTTCTCCACATTCATGTGTGCTCTTGCTGGGAATGCACAGAATGGAAGTAATCAGGGGTGAGGATGGCATTGTCACAAAAAGAGAGAGAGAGAGAGGTAAAGTGAGGAGGGAGATGGGGAAGTCGGGTGGGAGGGGAATGGGAGAATGAGAGTATTTTAGGGTGGGCATGCAGGAAAGATGTTTTGCTGTACATTTTGTTTGTCTTGAGGGGAGAGTGAATTCATCTTTCTGTTAAAGAATATCTCACCAAGCAGTGTAATGGGGGATATATTCATGGTCAAAATATTTGCCACAAGGTCTTATACCATATTTATCTTTTCATGATTAGGACAGCTTACTTTTGAATGGAGTTTTGAAGCCTGCTTACCCATTCTTATGACTGAAAATATTGTGCTCGGCTTGTTGATTATTATTGCATTTGGGAAAATGATGAAACTGTCGTTGAAATATGAAATTGGACAAAGCTTTTAAATGGAAATGTTGTAATTCTCCCCTTGTTCCTTCTAATTACTACTGTATATTAATTGTAAATATATATATATATATTCAATTATAAGTATATATATGTGCAAATGTGTATGTATGTATATGTACATACGTACATATGTATATATATATGTGTGTACATATATTATTTATCTCCATATTGAAAGTGGGAGAGGGAGTTGATTTGTGAGTGACAGCCTGAGATGCAGAAGGGTGTGTAGTCTTTTAGTGGGAGGGAGAGAGAATCAGAGGGTTTTCAAAGTGATCGATTCTAAATAGCTCTCAAAAACTAAGAGCCTCTCATACTCCACATCTGTTGCTCCATTTTTCAAATAATTTTAATTCCCCTTCCCCCATAGCTGCAAAAAATGTTTACTATTTTAGTGAGGAGTAACGCGTCTGATTATGTAGGAATTCGTATTTATTGGAAAAGTGCATTCCCTCTCTCCTCGAATGTGCTGACGTATGCCTGTGTGTGTGCATGAGCCAATGTGTTGTGTTGTGCTTGCATGGTTGCTTGCAGATGCGGCTGATGTGTTTGCTGCCCACCCACCATTGATATTGGGGTCTGGCATAGGTAATTGAGGAATACAGTGGCTATGTGGCTATTGTTTGGAGCCTGTGCGTACTGTGCACTGCTGATTGTGTCTTGTAATTCCCTACCAAGGGTTTTTCTAATGTGACCTGGTGCAAATTGACCAAGAGACTATCACAAGTGGGGTTGTGTAGATTTAGGGGGACCATGCCCTTGAGGAATCCACCGCCTCTTTGTCAAAAGACTTTTTAAGGGGTAAGAAAAAGCATCATCATCTTGCCTTGAGTCCTAAATTGACCAATAGATGGAAAAAGGGTGGATTAAGAGATCTCATTGGCCATCTCTAATTTAAAATGCCTTCCCAATTTGGGAAGATGATAATGATAGGTTTGTGAGCCAAGGGTAGAAGTGATTGCAAAGGGGAATAATTCTTGTTATAATGTTTTTTGGGTCATTGTATTTGTTTATTGTAATGCTTCAATTATAAATGAAAGTGGTAGATGTTAGGGTAAGGGAATAAAAGTACGTATACTTAAATTATGCCAAATTTCCATTTTCATTTGGCTGTTTTGTTGTGGAGACTTGGTAGCAAAATATAATTGAAGCATAGTGTACTGATAATTAACATGAAAGTGATGTTTTTATATTAAAATACTTTTGAAATGTTCACCCACAATTGTGTTCAATATTGTTGAAAGTTTTTTACAATTTTTAAATTTCAAAATTGTGGCATAATCGACCATTGATTTAATTTGTGCAAGCAATTTGAAGAATTATGTTTATGAAAAGCATTTTGTAGTGTGAGCCATTACCAACAAGGTTTGATGTTTCTGTAATCAATGATATAGGGAATGGTATGCAACATATGCTGAGAATATGATAAATTATAAAAGATTGTTTCCAATTCTAAATATTGTTTCCCCTTTGAAATCAAATTAGAATGGCTATGTAGAGTTGGATTACATTTGTGATAAGGGATGACATCAATCAGTTTATGTGTTCCATGATTTTTGAATGCAGTGTTCATTGTATGTGAATGAGTAAATTGAGAGTGATAATTGCAATGTGTTCTTATTTTTAACCTTTATTTATTAATATTATATTGGTAATAAAGCGGTGGTGCCATTTAAATTAAGGAATGGCATCTATAAAGTTTAGGCTAGTCTGATTTGCTAAGATAATTTCCATTTCAATGCACGATAAAATTCAGGACAATGCTGTGTGGTTCCAGGTTCATTCGGGAATGAACCTGGATCCTATTGATACTTCAACAGGGGACGTCAATCTTCATGAGGCCTGCTAGTTACTAAAGTTATGATAAATTTGTTTTATACAACAATGTCCATGTCGTATGTTAACTTTGGAAGATTGAGGGGAAGTTTTGACAGGAAATTGAGGTGACTGCTATGCTTGCAGTGAACATGTTCATCTACATAGTGGCAAACCAACCTGCTGTTTGAAGTAAATTTAGTATTTTTTTACCATAATATTTTGTACACCTAATCCATTTGGTCTATGTTATGCATTTGATACAAAGACGAATGAGCAATTCCCTTAATCTTGAAATGCTGCTTGATTCTAAACTGGACAATTTGATCTGTGAGCACTGACACAAAATATGGAATTGATTAATTCAGTGTTACTGGTTATAACACTGCTATTGTTTTCCACTGACAAAATCTGAAAAATGGAGCTGTAATGATTTTGACTAAGGAAGAAATTACTTGCTTTGCCTTTTACAATTGCTCAATCTCCATATTCACAATAATAGCACTTCTACTCATTGTACTGCAAACTCCACAATCCAATTGGATATTGTAATATCAAACATCCAATTCCAGTGGATTCGAATTATTTGTTTGTGACTTTTTGGATCATTTTCCATTAATATCACATTTTGTCATCATGAACAGTCAACTTGTTCTTTCTCCATGATGAATACCCTAATTTCTTAAATTCCCTGGTAGCTAATAAAACATGAAGGAAATTCTTGAGTAGTACTGTAAACAAATTATGAACCTTTCTAATAAATTCACCTACTTCAATGTTTCCATCATGCTATTCAATAAAAAATTGTCACAATCACAAGAAGAAATGTGTGGTACCAGGCATGCCAATTTTCAGCTTACATTAAGGACTTTCCATTCAAAACAAACTTAGTAGTTATCTTGAATTTCATGTAGTAAATATTCTAGTTATAAAACAACAAAGAAATAGTATCAATATTTTCTCAATAGTAATAAATGATCCTTTAAAATTGAAGTTTAAAATACTGACAAATTTAAGAAATCTGGAGTGCTATCAACGGTTTTAAAGGTAACAGTTTTACACCACCATGAAAGATGATTGAATTCACTAATGAAGATATCACCGATCTCTCTCACTTGGCTAGCAAATTCAATGAATTTTTGATCCAGTCTCAGGTCAGAAATTTTGCTAGTGCCCATCAAGGAATCGAACATGGCACCAATCACTAGTTCAAAAATGTGGTGTTGGTGTGCAAGGTTCTTTAAGCTACTGCTGAAGAAGTGTGCATGATCCATTCCATTAGTCGGAATTGTGAATAATGGTATTAAATACCATGGCAATGATCTGGTGGACAAGTTCCCATTCCTTGACAAGACCAATGACTGCAGAGCCTGTGTCAAGCCCTGACCCAGAACGATGTCCACTTTCTTATCCAATATTTCCTTTTCTTTCTTATGCCACTTCATCCTTAAAGATTCCTCTTCCTAAAGTCTCAGACGATTTTCTATACGTTTACACTACTTCCTAATAATAACCGCCATATATTCTTTTTGATCAGTCTCCATTGAAATATAAAACAACTTATCCTCCTCCATAGTAATTTTGGAAAGGGCATCTTTGCAGCCGATGTCAAACAGACAGTCAAGTACTTTGTTGTATTCATCTCTTGCGGACACTGATTTATCGCTAGTTTTTTTTGTTCTTCCCAAGGACACGGTAGTGGAACCTGGGCATGAATCAACTTCTCAGATATACATACCCGAAAGGAAGCAAAATTATAGCTTATGCTGATGACACAGTCATCACTGTCACCAGGGACTCAAGGGTGGAGCTTCAGAGGAAGGCGAGCGAGTGTATGGCTCTCCTTGAAAATCGGGATAGAACTAATAAGCTAGAGATCTCTGACAGCAAGACAATATATCTCCTTCGGCGGCAAGCTCAAGAGAAATCCTACTGTCAAGCTTTACCAGAAGCCAGTTAAACGCATTAGAGGGTTTAAATACCTAGGCATCATTCTCAACAAAGTTAGAAATTTCAACACCCACATCAACTATGCTGTAAATAAGATAAATAAAATTTTTCACGGCCTGAGAAGGATATGTAAAGTTTTCTATGGAACGCAACCGGATGCCCATAGGATTATATACAGAACAGTCATCGTCCCCACACTCACCTTTGGAGTGGAAGTCTGGGGAAGAAGTTTTAATATGAAGATCCTGAGGAAATTGGATGGGGGCAAAGATCCTGCCTCAGCCTGATTTGCAGCAGCTATACCACTGTCAGCTGCGATGCACTCTTGTTATTGCAGGTGAACTCCCCATAAGGTTCCTAGTTGAGGGGAAAGTGGCCAAGAATGAAATGGTGGAAGACCAGGAGACTAAGGTCTGTGGGACTCCCTTCTATGCACAGGAATTTAGTGGCTGGAGGGATTTTAAATCGTTCACAAGGGCTGCCGTAATGGAAACATAATACAGGGCATTGCCCTACATGCAAAATTAGTGACACCTCAATACACAGACTCAAAAATTGTGTGCTATACAGCGAGCAGGTGATAAATTTCTGTGTGCATAACAAACTTAGTGTGGACAATAGTCATAACTTTATATGTGAAGTGGTAAGTAAAGGACTAGCCCAAGAATTAGGCAGCATTATAATAGATGAATCCCTTTAGGAGCCGGTTTCTTCCCTCAACCCTAGTTTAAATTTAACTCGAGTTAAAAACTTAAAGGAAGTAGATAGGGGTCATGAGAAGAGTGAAGATGAGGCCAAAGAAGAAGATGAGGCCATGAGAAGAATGACGATGAGGCAAAAAAAGAAGATAGGCCATGCGAAAAGTGTAGAAGAGGCAAAAGAAGAAGATGGGGCCAAGAGAAGAGTGAATATGAGGCCAAAGAAGAAGACGGGGATGACATTAGCACCACACCAGACAGGAATGATGGATGTATATCTAATGCTAGAGTAACCAGGGGTACATAAAAAGGAACCCTGCTTGTAATTCTCTAAAATAATTTCAATAAAGAAGCTCTTCCTCACCCCTGAGATGGGGTGGGCGTTTTTTTTTTTTGCTCCGACACCTTCCGTCCGATTCTCGAAATCATGTTTGCGTTTCCACTATAGTTACCTTCCTAACAATTAGTGTCTTCTATCCTAGACCTAAGCGTCACACGTCTCGAGTACACTTTTTCACGCTGAAAATATTCCAATCAATTTTGATACATTTATGACTCATTTATCTTAATTTGTTTCTGATAATGTACATTAAACGTGACAACATTGATCAAGCAATTCACCTAGTTACAAAAAGTAAAAGAGCTCGTTTTATCATTTATTTATATCAAATACGAGTATCGAAGCATTATGACTAGGTAATAAGTAAGCACTTGTTCAAAAACTACGAATGGACAAGTAATGCAGTTATTTTTTAAACGCCAATTGTACACGAAACAAGATTGTCCTTTTTCCGAGAATTTGTCTCATTTGAAGCCATGATGGTTGGAACCTCCTTGATGGAAAAAAAAGAAGGATAAGAATCTATTATGGACAATACATTTACGATCAGAGAAATATTCTCCCTTCTTTTAACTAATTTGTATCCCACGGACCTTATCATCACCGTTCCAAATTAACAATAAATCAGTCAAGTATTTAGCACATCACCTCTCGCCCAGTGCTCAGCGAAGACGTCCTGAGCACGGGGGAGGTGCGGACGAGTCTATGGTTCTTAAAGGAAGGCGCCGTGACGCCCACCCTCCCAGATGTGATAAGTAAGGAGTGAAAAAGGTCTTTTCTGTCTTTGGGGGAAGAGGACGACATACACTAAGCTTTGCCAGCCGTGCATCATGTAGTCATGCATTCTTGAAATTTTTTCAATTTCATTTAAAAATTGTTCCTATTTCGTCACCCACCATGTAGGGTATCATAAAAATTCTTCTTCAAAGCGTCTAGGCAGGTATAGGTATTTTTTTCCACGCAATTATTTACCTAATACACGACACTATTTCACACATAAAAATCTCAAGGGAACTTTGGTGACCATTTAAAAAAAACCAACTTTAAAAATCAGGCTTCCATTTCTAGAGTTTCTACAAAGAACAAATTGATGACTGATTGGTGGTAACACATATTTTTTGTGGTAAAATATTCACTAATTTTCAGTACACAATTCATTTAACAAAGACTGAAAGGGTGTATTTTTCGAAAAAATGTTAAAATCATATTTTCATTCAATTTAGTGTGAATTTGAGGCACTGCCTAATAATGAGTTTCATACTAAACAAAGTGCTTTTCAAGATGCTCCAGACCAACATACGTTGTGCATTCAAATAATTTTTGAAAAACGTCGAAAAATTGACTTATGTCCTCCTTTTTCGGGGTCACTATGCGTCGTGCAGACTTCACAGAAAGCCAGACAGTCTTTTTCATCTACATCTACATGATACCCTGCAAGCCGCCACAAGGGAGTGTGGCAGGGGATGAGCCACCACCATATATTCACATGTACTCTCAATGCACATGATACAAGTCATGCATTACGCACAAAAAAAAGAAACCATCATGCAAAAAACTAATATGAGAACTACAAAACATGCTGGACAACGTCAGAACGCTCACAACAAGAATGCACAACAACTAAAAAATTTCCTTACAAAGTGCAAGGTCAAGACGAGGAACTACATTATAAATAAAAGCAAGAAAATATACATATATGCACTAACTATCCTGATTGCTAACTCCGGACATTGGACTACATCTATTGTGATCTCTAATTGTACGAGGAAAAAATGACATTTTATATCTATCTGT
>WURS02000017.1:5347999-5362852 GCA_011762765.2 Rhinocypha anisoptera | reverse complement strand
ATATTAAAAATATTAAAAATATAAATATAAAAGTTATTTTTTAAAACCATCAATCTATCTTGGTATCAGAGCTCTTGAACATCGCCGGGAAAAGTGTATCGAGCTAAAAGGAGACTGTTCAGAAATAAAGACATTTTTTCGCAAATGTTTAACGTCTTCTTTGTGAGGTCAGTAACTTCTGAGACTACCCTCGTATCCCTTATAGTAGGGATAGAACTTGAAATAAGATACCTACTATAAGAGATAAGTCAGGCTAGACACTAATAGAACAGGGAGATTTTCGGGAAGGAGAGAAGTAGTACAAGGAGAAACTCTTTGATAAGGAAAGTAGACCCTTAAACTTAGATTTAGAAAGAGAATGAAAAGTATATGAGGATAGCTTAGGTCTACAGATATAAGATAACAATATCGAAAGGGAGATTGGCAGGAAGATTTCGTTAGGTCGGTATTAATCCCATTAGCAAAGAATAAGAAGGCAGCTGAGTGTGAGGACTATAGAACAATTAGTTTGATCCTGCATGCAGGGAAGGTAGTTCTAAAAATCATCAGTAAAATACTGGAGTGAAGGGCAGAAGAATACCTACGTGAAGATCAGTTCAGTTTTCGAAGAGGCAGAGGGCCTAGATAGCTGTAATCAGGACATTGATCAAACGAAATATAGAACACAATCAGGATTTTTTTGCCTACTTTGTACCCTTTAGGAAAGAATTTTATAGAGTAGCCTAAACTAATGGAAGTGTTGCAAAAATATCGGAGTGGATTGGAAGGACATGGTCTCATCGGAAACATTCACATGGCTCAGACCGAGCAAGTAAGGGTCGCAGACGGGGTCTGGATGGGCGCAGTTAGGTAGGGGAGTCAGGGGTGTCCTCTGTCACCCACACTTTTTAATTCGTACTCGGAGGAGATGGTAAAAGATACGGGAACGGTTGAGTCAGGAGTAGTAAAATTTGGTGGGGTACTCATTAATCAGTTTGATTCGCCGACGACCAAGCCCCGTTAGTAATTCAGCCAAAAGACTGCAGATTTTTCAGGACCAGTGAGTTTGACAACTTCAGGACAAGTTTGGAATGAAAATTAATACTAGAAAACGAAAGTAATGATATTTTCGAGAAGTGAGAAGGCTAGGATCAATATCATGCTAGAATGCAGTAAATTAGAACAGGTAGAAAAGTTTACTTATTTGGTAAGTATCATAGAGGAAAAATGATGTAGTAGTCAGCATTTTTGACGAAGAATTCCATTAGCAAAATAATTATTATTAGCAAAAAAGACGAAAAGAAAGAAGTTGATGAGAGGGACCCTAAACAAAGAATCATATCACTATATGGATTCGAAACCTGGTCCATGAGGAAGGATGGTGAGCATTGATTGGAGGCTTTTGAGATGTGGGTTCGGTGACGGATGGAGAAAGCGAGGTGGACGGAGAGAGGAAAACGAATGAATAAGTTTTGAGAATGGTAGGGGAGGAGAGGGGTTTGATGCGAGAAATCCAAAGACAGAAAAAATGACTGGAAATGGTACTCAGAGGCAGTTTAAGGCTGTAATGGTAGGTTTCAATGTTGGGTGGTCGAGGTAGGGGTACGAAGAGAATAGGGGTTTTGAATAGAATGATAGGTGGTGGGAAGTATGAAGATTTGAAGAGGGATTGAGTTAAGATGTAACTGGGCAAACCTAACCTGACGATTATCAAAAACCTACCTTAACTGGTATATTAACCTTAATCAAACATATTTAATTCATACTATCATTGAAAAGAGACATCTTCATCATGTAAAGTTAAGTAAGCTTAAATAAATTAAAGTCAAAAGATATCACAGAATATATTATGTCAGCGTAAATGTTTCCTAACAGTGAGATCGCTTCATATATGTGTTTCACTGTTTGGAATGAACTAGTTTATCTTGGCTAAAAGACAAAACGTGATAAAAGCAATAAAGAGCCACATTACCCTTTTCTTTGCCGTATGCTGGTTCATGTAAGGAGGTTGATCCACATCCGTGACTGATTTCTCTTCGGGAGTAACATCTTCATTTAAAAGTTGAGTTTCTAGGGGAAAGCAAATCTAAGTTATTCGGCGGATGAAGACTATCATAGTCATTTTGTTGTAAGCTTCTCCTGAATCCCAATTCATAAATTTGCCTTTCCATATATATAAAACATTTTCACCGACAACGACGATTTTCAGCTAATTAGGTTCACAAGAGTGCTACAAGTTATTCACATTTTAAAGCTATGTTAAGACAACCATCAAATAAGTTCCTTCGACTACAACTTCTCCCGATTCTCTTTTGTCAGAAATGTTACCCTAGCGTGTGAGTCGTATAGTTACACACGTTCTATTTCCTGACAATTGCTAACCTCTTCGTTCTTTGAGATTTGAAGGTCTCTATCACGTTTCAATTCCTATTTTTTTACGATGGTCAGTTAAATTTTGAGAACGAGAGTAGATGCAAATATCTATAGAGGCGAGTTTAAGAACGGTTTGGTATACCTGGCATATGAATTAAAGTCGCCCCGTGATCTTTCAAGTTTCATAGCAGGTACCTAGTGATTTTTAATACAGTGCTTAGATGGTTGTGATCATTTTGCACTACTTCAAATCATAAAAAAACCAATGTGTCGGCGGGTCTGGCCCATGGCTGGTCTCGAACCCGAGACCTTTGGGTTAGCCGGCGAGCTGTAACCCCCCTTTTACAAGTTTCTATTGATCCTACGAAGAAAGTTTGAGTTAATCGATGTAAGATAAAATTAATTTTAATCTGCTGTTCATCAAAATGCTACACAGACCGTTCAAATTACCTTTTATCATCATCTGGTATTGCAAGGAGCTTCAATAAAATCCCTAGTTTAGTTACAAAGTTTCCATCATATATTTTAAAAATCAAAGCTGGTCAAAACATTAAAATCATCTGAACACCTCTTTGTTTTGGAGCAATTATGTGCAGGGCATCCCACAACTACTGATTGTCCAAATAAACTTTACAAATGGGAAAAATGCATTGTAGGAATGTTGAAGAATGCATAAACACTATTACCTCAGATGACTGTTGATGTACAGCTTGGGAATTATGGACTGGTAAAGAACAAGAGATTTATAAATTTTATGAGCCAAAATTCAGGGCCTGTTCAAAATTTCGTATATTTCTTCCAGACAGTTCAATGTGTGAAAAATGAGGTGAAGTAGCATCCCTACCTTCACATAATCTAAAATGCTTAATATTTTCCCCTCTCTGCCCTTTTTCATGCCTAATACCTCTCATTTCAGCTTGATTCGATGCCAATTGAGAAAAAGTATTTTACTTTTTTTCATTCGGAGCAAATTTAATATTTCCCAGTCTTTAACCAGATGAATATGGTAGCTGGTGGTGATGGTAGATGGTGGCTATGTGTTCTGCTGAATAAGTTTCCTTCTACCAAAGGATGAAGAATATATTTCATTTAAAAGAAATGGGATAAAATTGCATGTAAATATGAAGATATGAAAACTGAAAGCATTCAAAACTCAAGGAGGAAAAAAAAAGTTTCCTTAAACTTGAAATAAAATCACAACTTAAACCTGGACCACTGGTTTCAATTTTTTCCATTTAAATCAAAGTTCCGATTTTTTCACGACTTGTTTCTTCTTCCCTTTTGTTTCCCGATCCATTTATTTTCCATCGTATATGTTCATCACAGTGCATTAAAATAGAAACATACACAATGGCATTATGAATGGAAAAGGATATAAATTTTAAGATGATATAGAGGTTCTTGAATCTGGCAATATTTGGTCATTCTGATAAAATTTTACTCCAGCATGGTCAAATAGTGACTCAATCATTCACTTAAATTTAAGTTATGTAGATGCCTTGTTCTAATAATAGCTAATGTAAAAACCTCCAGTTTAGTAGACGGTATATTAAACAGGCTGAACTTTCAGCTAAGTTATTTTTAAAACCATAATTATTCTAAAAGCTTATACATAGGGGATCATGTAAATATGGACGAGTGTTGTGAAGTTTTAAAAAAATACACTTAGCTGTTATAAACACCTATTGTAAAGACCAGTGCATGAATTATGCTAGTGAAGCTTTGTACCCAAGAAATGTCCCCACTGAGGAACCGGAATAGCATAAACACTATATACTGACAGCAGTCCATCATCTGTGCTAACTTGTTAAACCATCCTACAACAATAGAGTCAGACTGTACAACCTTCAACTGACCTTAGAATTAAAATTCATTAGTCCAACTTTTAAAACGTAATCTCTTTCAGGTAGCAGCTATAAATTAATCAAAATCTACACATTGTTGAAGTATAAACTTTTGTCTTCAAACTTTAAGATAAACCATATTCTACAGATTTTAAGTAAAACCCATCCCTGCATGACATATTCCCCAAAAATACAGCTAATCTATTTTTAATTCCAAGGACATAAGCCTGAATTTGAAAGAGGTGACAAGTTACATCATTACAAATGGCCAATGAATGTTTTCATAATGGATTAGAAGTAGGATGAGAATGATTTATTTTCCCAATTTTATTTATTAACAAGATATCAGACACATACAGAGGTACGTAACAATGTCATCAATAAATCTACAGAAGATTTCAAAAGAAATGATCGATGAAAAATCTTTCATTCTTTTTACAGGGATGTCGGTATGAAATCCATTACTCATTCAATTTTGCAGCGTTAAGTAATGAATCTATGAAGTGCCTGACTGAAAATAATCATAGACTAACATTGCACAGAAAGAAATTTTGTTAAGTGATACAAAAGTGATGACAATGTGTATTCACAATATGGAGAAACAGGGAAAATGAACACAGTTTATTCAAATTAGCTTGGACAAATATGATCCTGAATTTTTTCCAGGAAAAAATTACAGCATGCCAAATCCTTTAGAATAATTGATTGCTTTTAGTAATCTATCATTTAATTTTTCCTTGCTTTCATATTCTGGCAGCATGAGGACATTGAAGCAAGTGTGAGCAGTTGGTAACCTAAAATGAAAAAGACAGAATCATAATTTAAGATCCAGAGGAAACACATATTAAATTTATAATATAATCAGTTACTGACTATTTTCCGATGATATTGAGAGAATTTCTGCTGTATCTCGTATAATCTTACAAAATTATCAAGGATTAAGAAGGTATTTTATTAGACTTTTTTTTGAGAGAAAAAGCTATTTAAAAAAAATAAAGTGTTTTCTAAAGGGTACATATGTAATTAAGAATAACAGCATGAGCTGCATCTTTCAAACTCGTTGCACCACTGAAATTTTCTCTCCTAGTCATACACTCCTCGTTACTCTTACACTCTCTGAGAACTGTTGGTCAGTAAAATGAAATATGTACCTATTTGGAAACAGCTACCACCCCAAACAACAAAGAATTTGCTTTTATTGACAGTGTTGAAGACTTGATTTCACTTGGCAGGCAGTTTGGAATGAAATAGGTAAATATGAAAACATGACTGTATGTACTGCAGGGGATGATGCCATGGACTCAATTTCAGAGGAACAAGACAATAGAACATTGCATCAATGTGGAATTTGGCATTATGCTTTCTGATATTGGACAAATGGTTTTAGTGCATTTTTCATCAAAAATAGACATCTGCACAATATCCTTTACATATTCATATGTCAAGGTCCTTTCCCTCATACCGATGTCAAAAATGGCGGTGACATCCTCCTATAGAGATTTGTTCTGCGGTATTGAGTTGTAAGTTTCTGTGGCATTCCAGATATATTTCAAATAAATAAATGTTTATTGTTCTTCGGGGGAATTGATTCCCATGGAAGAAAGAATATTTTTACAGAATACAAAAGACATGAATACAGGTGAACAATCAAGCAATATATTCACTCAACTATCAGCCAACAATTTGTTCATTAATTTATAAATAGATCTGAGAGTGAATCCACATAGTGACCATGTACATATTTGAAACAAGTAAGGTTTTTGGAACATTCAGTCAACAAATATCAAGGTTCGTTAATATAGAAAGAAAACAAACATTTTTTTTTAATTTCAAGACACTTGATATTCTTGACATCTTGTGGAATCGAATTCCATACATGACATGATTTAATATAAAAGGAATTGTGATACATTGTAGTTGTGACAGGGTATGATTAATTTATTTTTATGTCTTTAATTTGTGATTGTGTTTATCCATTCCTGTGAAAATGTAAAATAAATATGCCTAACCAGGTGTTCCCTGAGTAGGCCAAATGATGATGATGATAATAAGTAATGCCACCATGGGGTGGCTGGTGGTTAAAATAATTGGCGTATTTTTGCTCCTAGTACGGAGAGGTTAAATTAGAAATTGTGAGGCGATTTCAAAAAAAAATTAAGAAATGGAATTCTAAAACACACGCACGGTGGGACAATAATGTAAGAAGACTCAAAGATAAATGGTTTACAATTCGGTGAAACAGATGAATGACGATTGAAGGATGAAACCTTAAGGGGTGAAGTAGACACACCTTTCTAGGAGGAAAACGGGTACTATACGTTGCTAAGACTCCGTATTTAATACAAGGGGAGATCTACTAGACACTTCAATATTAATATTTCGGTCAATCGGTGACCAACAACGGGCAGTGTGTTTTGAGTGCCTCGACAATGATAATACAGTGCTGAAGCACTGTACAAAGTCAAGTGATAGTTTTGTTTGTTGTTGGGGAGAGGAGAGGTCGGGTTGATAAATGTTTGATGAATAATCGTTACTTCATAAAAATATACTAGTGTGTCTATTTTACAACTAGCACTTTTCATGAGAGTTGCCTTCGGAGATTACTTCTAAACCAACGGGCATCAATGCATTATATTATGGGTTTTCGTCATATTTTTCGCGCTATTTGACGGAATTTTCATTTATACCATTTTTTTCTTCTTATTCACCGATTTCACGAAAAGAATACCGACTATTAAAATAAACTTTCAAAACTCGGCACCTCGGCTTAGTTCATAAAATGTTTTGCCATTGATAAGGCATCGTGCCGGCTAAATCGGTGTTCGTACTGCACAATGCTTGTGACCAAAACGTTAGAAAGAATTTGATAAGCCCAGGCGCCAACGGCCATTCGTTTCCAACTCGATAAGATATTTCGAGGATTATTGTCTAAGAATATCAGAAGGTACATCTAAATTTCAAGCGATTAAAGCCTTTAACAAAAGTTTAATTTTATCGCCTCACGTTCTCAAATCGCTGATACATTCTCCTACTCGAATCAACCTCAAAAACACACTTCCGATGCCCCTGGGTAGAAACCAAGAGTCCTGTTAAAGAGGAAGCCAGTTGGAAAGATAAAGCGTGCACAAAAACGGTCTCGATAGAATCTCACCTTACATGGAGACAGAAGGAAGGAAAAGGGAATTTTTGGAAATCATGATGGTGAGCCGACCGGGGGAGGACATTAATGCCTAAATATCTCACACATAACAAGCACACGGAGGAAATTTTCACATATTGTGGTCGAACATAAAAAAAAAATACTGCGGCCTTATAGAAATTTACAAAAAAATTATGCTGAATATGACTACGCTTGCAAAGTCATTAACGGCACAGGCTAATCGAGATGAGAAGAACTACGACCGGAGTAAATAATTTTACACCAAATTTGCTTCTAGCGGGGTGATACGGCTTTACGGGTCCCCGAAAGAACCCCGACGGGTTACGTGTCTGGGGTTCTGTGGGTTCCAATGGTGGAGGTTAATAACTACGGTCTCCGTGAATGTTGCCTGCCTCATCGCTTGGCTGCATGTCCGATTGGTCTGCATGATATGAGTAGCCCTTTAGCGGGGTTACTTTCCTCGTATATCGCCTCGCATTAACTTATCCCGTCCTTCTCTGCTACTCGTCGGAGTTAGGTAAAATTCTTAACGGTCGTGGGAGTCCTCTCACTTTTGATTAACTTAGAAAAATGAGGTTTCCCAAAATTATAAATACGTCACATCTCAAGCAGCAAATATATCACACATGATTGCATCTACAAAGGTTTTTTTTCTAAAAAAAAAAGGACGAGATTATCATCAAGGCGGTAACCCGATTATTTTTCCTCAGAGGGACGCCACGAATATTTTCAGAGATCCGTGAGTATAAAGCATAAACATTATTTTTTAGGAGAATGGGAGGATGTGAAGTGATGGACGAGGAGGTGGAAAAACGAGGAGTAACAGACTTGGGGAAAGAATTATCACTCGCTGCAATACCAATGGGAATTGAAGAACAAAAATACGGTATATACAAACGTGAACGGGATGAGGACTTGAAGAGAAATAAATGTGGGTTGGATATAAAAAACTCCGCAGGGATCCTAGGGTCATCATGTTAGGGATGAAGTGAAGATATGCGCGTGTACATATACCTAGTACGCACGTACACATGTTTCTTAAGTGCCTGTGTGGATGGGATAGGGACACGTTAACATAAAAAATGTTTCACAGTCAGGGATTCGTAACATGGTTATTCGGGTTCTTAACAGAGGCCCGGAAAAACTAAGACCCCATGTTTCGCCGGCATACACCGACGAAACCTTGCACTTGGCTGATAATGGTGGTGGTGGCCACCGAAATATTGAAAAAGTTTGAAATATTGTGAGTTTATTCTCCATACAATCCATCAATCCCTCCCCATGGACCTTGACGTGGTGACTGGCTTGAGCATTGATTTTTGCTCCTGGTAGGGTCACCCCCGCCAGATAGGTCAAGGGTAGGAGCCAGATGAATGTCTGTTCCTCAGAGAAGAGGCTGCAAAGCCGTCTGACCCCCAGACGGGAGGCAATTGAAGTTATGGTGTCACGTGAAAAACACTATTGAGGCAGGAATTGGAAAAGCCACTTCAATTATATATTTCCAAGATCATTGATGAGTAAAATAATTGTTCCTAAGAGTTCCTAATCCTTTCCTTATGTCCTATTATTTGTATGTTGTATTTTCGCCATTTGGCGGTTATTTCTGTATGAATGAGTACATATATGGCCCAAAGGGTTCTTTTCCTACTTCGACTATGCATGCCTCGAAGCATACTGTACCTCTTTCAAATAGTATGTTTGTTCACAATGTTCCTTTCCTATCTTCCCTTGTGTTTGTTCCTTCTTCTATAGTGGTATGGATCTCATCTACCAAACGCCAACTCTTGGCGGCCAAAGCCGTAATGGCGATAGCTGAATCACGTGTGAGGAAGGAGTTCTCGGAGGTGTAATGGATAGCACGCTCAACGGGAAGTCCGGGTTTGAGTTCCGACTGCGGACGAACCATTTTTCTCATATGAATTTGTTGGTTTCCATCCCTCTTTCTACCACATTTTGTGTTCGTCCTTTAATGTGTTCCTATCCCTTTCCTTATTTCCTAATATTTATAAATAATAATGTTCATTCACACGATGATGATATAAAACGCATAACTAACATAAACAAATATAAAAAAGGAGATCTTAAACTTTTCTTTGATTATTTCAGTGGCCACTGTCACCGTTATCAACAAGAGAGAATGAAGTGTATCAATAATAAAATACAATTATTCACTGTGTTTCTGTGTTTTTCATGTACTATTTCTGCCGTCGAAAACGATAAGGATATATATGTAAATATATTTTCACAACCAGATATATATATATATATATAATTTATTTCTGTAAGAAAATTAATGCTTTCTAAGAACGCCAAGTGAAAGGAAATTTCGCCCGAAGTCATCTCCTTGAACTTGTGGTCCCCTACTGCGGCCTCAGCCGAAACACATGCTCCCCTTCCCCTTCACCCTTACTCCAGGGCGCCAATATTTGTAAACGTCCACCCACCCGCTGAATGATGGAAACCGCAAACAAAGCCATTAGGGTGAGCAGCCGCTGAATTGATTGCCTCACTTCTTCTCCGGAGAGAGCTACAAAAAATGCTCGGTGACAGAAAAACGCCATTATTCGGACGAAACTGATTAAAATTTGAGCCTTCCCCAACCCCGATATATACATGAAAGGAGACAGGCCTATATAAAGAGATAGAAAGAGAGAGAGAAAGCGGTGGAAAAATACAGCACAGATTGCACGAGGGCGCAGGATATCATGTTGACCTAATACGTATAATAAGAGAGAATCCGGTGACGTAACTATCAAGTAAATTTTTGGAGAAACGTAGCTTTACTAAAACCTTCCGCAGCTAGGAAAGTTCTGAAATTGAAATTAAACGAGGTTAGATAAGCCTATATACACCTTCACAACACCCCCCACCCCCGTTCCATTTCAGCTTAGGAAATAAAAAAGAAAATGCTTTTGTACAGCTCCAAAACCTATTCCTACGTTCTATCCAATGTTTCGGATACTTTAAGCATTTTCTTCAATATCCGTTTCGCTCACTGCCTCCAGCGCATTATTTCACACCTCTCTAGTGTTTTACTTCGTCCATTGTTCAACGATGACTTCCTTGGTCCAGTCCTACCCCTCAAATCATTTACCGTTCCCTCTTATACTATTACGCCTGCTCAAAGCATTCATTCTCCCGGACCGAATGCCAAACTTTCGAAAAAAAAACACGAATCCAACTTTCATGATCCACTCAAGTAACGCATCACGTACGATATTTTTACCGCAAACAACCCTCCCTCAAGAGGGGGAGCACTCACAAAGTTTAGTCGGCAGCACACCAGCATTTGTATTTTTTTTTTACTTAACGCGACACGTAAAGGTTCCTCTTCGAAGCAATAAACTGGGATGAGTACACATTTGTCTGAGGTGACGAGTACATATATCGTACAAAATAGGTATTTTCGTGGTCTGAGACCAACACAACGGAGATAGCCAGCGAATGAAGAGTTGCGTAAAACCAATCATCGGATTGATGATCTCATGCTGCCATCTCCGAACGTTGTTACGTCTTTTGATCTCGTCATCTTCTCTGCCATCTCTTTCGCCGACAATCTTCTAAAAACTCTAAAAGATGAAGTTAACAATCACGCACCAAAATTAATCACTACCCGAAACATATATCTTATGTACCTAGTTATCCTTGGGTTATCGATTCGAGAGTGGGTCTGTAGCAGCTCTCCGAGCTAAATAAACTATCGCCTATCAATCTCGTCATTTCCTCACATATTCAAACTTTGATCATCCTTTGGACTATCTTCTCAACTCTTCCCTTCTGGCACGTATCTCATTACTGTCAACGCTAAACAATAAGAATCTACCATCAGCTTTTCTTTTATTTTTTATGCGTATCCATGAGGTCCTCCTTTCGCAACTTGATGTTGATCATAAGTAATCTTCATTGGTTACTCAATACATCCATTTATTTGTAACATACAGACTTCTTCAGCAGAACATATCCTTTTCTGAGCTTAATTTGTGGCACATTGAAATGAGACAACGAATTAAATGTTATGTGTATGAGAAACGTATTTCACTGAGTTAAAGTCAGTGCTTTCAGGGCTGAAAATGTGAAGTCAGAGGCAGTCGTTGCAATTTTAAGCTTATTCAGATCGCCTGTGGTAATGTCGGAGGCAATATTCGACGAGGAATACGCTGCATTGAAATTATACTTTTTCCTGAGCAAATCGCGACCTGAGGCCTATCTAAGTGTTACAGGAGACTTATGAAGAGTCTTTTCTTGCCATTAGCATAGCTCTAAGATGGTTCAAAATGTTTTTTCATGAGTAGAGACGATCAATTACAAAAGAAGGTGGACTGGGAGCTCAAGCCACTGCAAATAAAAACCCTTATCACTGCCGCTATTGCGAGAGAACAAACTCTAATAATGTTAAAGACACGATTGGATATATTACGAAATTTATCGATTGTACCTAGGAGCTAATAACAGAAATATTTTAACTTAGACATGATTCTTCGCGGTGGGTTCTGAGACTTCATATTTGAACACAGGACGCTGATGCGCAGGTTTTTTCCCCATTGTGAAGTATGTTCCCAATACTTTTTGTGCAGACTTGTTACCTTTACCTTTTCTCCTAAGGTACCTCTTTCGAGGAAATTTATTTTATCAATAGAAGCAGCGATAAGCGAACTAGAAGCATGTTTCAAATCGCAACGGCTCCCGACAACTCAGTACTGGAGTCAGATAAATGCAATTTGTGACATATTAAGCCAAAAAATCAACAACAATTTTATACATTTTTACGCAATAAATTATGCGAACTAAATATTTATGACCACTCTTAAATGAACACTTCTTTTATGCATTTATTAACCGCTTCCTTATATATACCACAGTGATCAACCCGAAGGTTGGTATGTTAAGTGAGGGTAGAGCTCACGTAGTACTAAGCCCACGGCGAGTGGAAATTCACACATCAGGGTAGAGGGGCCAGTTCACTTCCCTGTGCCGTCTGTGGTTTCCCCACGAAGATGTGGTACCCGAAAAATCACTCAGCTTGGGTTTTAGCATAATGTCTAATATTTGGTTGTTCACCTTACTATCTCAATCCAACTTAATCAATAACTAGTGATCCATTTTGAAATTATAATAACTTGGTACTATTACACAGGCAAAATTACAAAAATGCGACCGGTTTCACCTTCCAGCCATCTTCAGGCCAGACGATCCCTCATTGAAGGTGAGACCAGTCGCATTTTTGGAAATAAGCCTGTGGAATAGTACCAAACTGTAATCTTTTCTAATTGGATACTTCCATGAAGTCACGCCTGAAACCTTCGTTTATTTTCCTCACTTAGAACATAGGCCAATACCCAAGTTTCATTCTTGATTACCGACAGAGCGCATCTTCTCTTTCACTTCTTCATCCAGCTCATTATTCTCAGGACTCTTACATCATTCATAAATCTAATAAATGTTCACCCAATGAGAATAAAAAATAATATTTTACAATTTTTCGTCTTGGTTTCACTATTACTGTTTCATGTATTTTTGCTAAAAACCACGTCCATCTAAATTGGACGCAGAGCAAAGTTTATATATTTTGATATGATTTTTGGATACCATTTTGAGATGTGTATAAAAGGAAAGGGCATTAAGGGCAAAGATTGGTGATGCAAACTTAAAAGAAAAGAAGAAGAAAAGAAGAAAAACTGAGGGCCGCTTGAGAGAAGTGGTTTTCCAAAGAGTTAAAGATAAATAGAGAAGAGAAGATAAATGTTGTAATCTCAGCAGATGGAGGGAATGAAGAAAAGAGATCATTTGGAACCACTTTAACAAAGTGTGAGCAAGTAGATAATGCTTTTGAAACCATCGTACTCAACGGAGATTCAGCACTATATTTTGTGTGATTGCGCGCAAGACTGAAATGAATTTTCAAAATTTAACCCATAGATCGTTTAAAAATGCTCGTTTTTTTGGAGTGGTTACTGAAATATATTTCTGACTGCTATTCAAACATTCAAATACCAGGATTTGCAAATCAAAAAGCAGTTGTGGAACGTAAAGGACTTCGAAATTGGTAAATTGTACTTCCCCTACAATTATTTACAAACGTTTCACCAGTGCCAATGCTTTGAATTTAATACAAACTGTCTAAATAATCCCTTTACTAAACTAGAATTTATGGAATGATGGTTTTTTTAAAAATAACACGGCCTCCACAGTGAACTTTGTTAGAATTTATGGGTTTACATTGTATTGAACTATAATAGACAAAGATCAATGTACTTCTCCACAGATTTATTTATGTTTCACCGGCATCGTCAGTTACCTGATGATGCCGTCTCATGGTGTGACGAGTGGTATCCCAAATAAAATCTGTGGAAAAGTACATTGTTCTTTATCTATTTTGGATATTTGGAAGTTCCACTTAGTGAAGCCTGGAAACATTAAATTCATATCTCGTGATTTTGAGGTTTTTCCACGAGCTTCGTTTTTGGTGATATGTACAGTCCCTCACAACATCAACTGTGGCCATTGTTCGAAACAATATTGAGGACTCAAAAATAAATAAGCCAGTGCTCTGTAAACTCGAGAGTAAACTGTCTCGATGAATAATGTGTAAGTTGTAGTATACAAGATGAAAGCACAGCTTATTCAACACAAAAATGTTTTTAAATGTGGAATAAGCTGTGTTTCGCTTCGCTTTCATCATGAAAGAAATCCACAGAGTGAAGCCTGAAACTGTATCTTGCATCTGTGTTAGTATTCAACGTGTAATGAGTTTTTATCTACCTCTTAAATTTCAATGAAAAATTTGAGCGTGGTACTGCTACATTTCTCAGTATCGATAACATTAGGGCGGTTCGACAACGGGAGGACGACGAATGGGAGGGAGGATCCAAGCAGCGATCACGATAACACGCCAGTTTTCGTCTCGGTTGAGTTTTACCCGAACCAACTCGAGCACTCGCTGCTATCATGATTTCGTTCTTAATCCATTCGTAGTTTTCCCTCTCCCATACCTTTCACTCTTACGCCATCTGGTCCAGGAGACACGTGCGGAAGAAATAATCTCGCGGCGGGATCGAACCAATCGGTAAACGGTTCTATCAGTCGACTCAACGAGACGACCCACCACCCATCACCCGGACCCCCCCCCCAGTTGGTGCTGCTACGCTCCACCCGCAACGACGCTTTCAGCAAAACATCACGTGGAACCAAAATCCGTATTCGGAAAGCGGAAAGGGATCCGGTTTTTGGATGCTGGGCAGTAACTTCGCCTTCGACCTCCACCGCCGATGCCAAAAACTGTTCCTCGGAGCTTTATGTCGTGGCAATGATGACCTCGCGATCGATTAAAAAAAAAACGAGACAACTAAATACGAAAAAAACCTTGAACCCGCCTCCCGAAATTCGAAGAGGGGAAAATCGAACTCATTGGTTTTTTCGGCGGCCTTCGGGGGGGGGGAGCGAGAGCCGATGGATGATCTTCCGTCATTTATTTTTTTTATTTAATTTCTGAGACGTATT
>WURS02000017.1:5332556-5347899 GCA_011762765.2 Rhinocypha anisoptera | reverse complement strand
CTTATATAGGCTGCTTGCTGCTCTCTGATTGGCTGATTTTGAAAAAATCCGTTTCTATGCATTGTTGAGCTGGTACCCATATTCCTGGTTGAAATTAGCAGGATATTTTGCTATTTCGATAGCCTCACGGATCACTCTGGGGTAGTAACATGACTCTGGTGGTGGTGGTGGTGAGAAGAGACATGAAGGTACCAATTGGTGTGTGTCTTCTTCCGATATACCCTGTGTCCCAGCTTCCCATTGGTCTTTTTGGTGACCAGTACACACAGGAATGGTAGCCAGCTATTCTCTTCTATCTCCATTGTGAATTTGATGGAGGGATGTTGACAATTCAGATGTTTAAGAAATTTATCTAACTCCTGCTATCCATGAGGCCAAATGACGAATGTGTCATCCACGTATCTCACCCACAGAGTAGGCTTTTTCACACACAATTATAGTGCTTTTCTTTCAAAGTCCTCCATGTATAAGTTAGCAATGACAGGGAAGAAAACACTGAAAAAGAAAAACTACACCTCTGTACTAGGCCCAACGACGTGTGAACTCAGTTCCGAAAATCCTGACCCAACACTGGGTTTTGTCTAATTATGTATACAAGTATGTGTGCATGAGCTTCAAGAGGAATAAAAAATAGGTAGACCCACCAGAACCCTTTAGGAAGAGGGTCAAATGGAGACATTCATTCGACGGGGAGTATCTGGCATCAGTAGGAGAAAGTCTGGGGAAGATGAGCAGGGAAGGGGGGCTGGAGACTGTGTTAGCTATCCACTGTCTCCACATTCGGGAGGAGGAGGAATATTAGCTCGTGCTTAAAGCATGTCTTTCCTAGCGAGAAAGGGTCGCTGGCGTGTGGGGTTGGATAAGCGGTGGAGGTAAGGGTGGTCGAATGAAGTGACTGTTTGATGAAACATGCGACGACAAAAGTGAGTGGGGGGAAGGGCGATCTTGCCGAAGTGCAATCTTGGCAAAACCATAGTCAAAATAGATTTTATATGCGGTGAATACCCGAATAATGCAACCTTCACAATCACATATATTGTTTGTTAAAGAAGTGAGAGACCATAGCTTGCTTGGTTTTACATATTCTCTTTGTTATAATGTATGAATCTAAATGATTTAGCGACTGAGAAATAGAATGACTTATGTTATTTTGATATTTAAAAATAACCTGAGCTGATTAGATTGCCTACAGTGTCTGCAACTCTTTCCTCTTGCTCTCCTTGCTGCAGCAACCCCTATTCCAAACCCCCCCCCCTACCTTTTCCATTCTTCCCCTCCATACAGTCATTGAAAAACACATCTTGCTAGCTATAAAAACAGTGAAATTTATGTAAAGTTGAGTTTTATTTCAATATATCAGTTCAAATTAACCAAAATAAAATTTTAATTACCCATGGCTTTTTAACATTGTTTTCATACATAATTATAAGGACAAAAAAATTCAAATTAAAGACAAATTTTGATTTTCCAAGGTCCACTCTACCACATTAATTCAGCCAAAAATTGTTTTTATATCATGTAATTTACATAAATGAGTTAATTCAGTTGTTTTTAATGTAATTTCATTCATTGCATTTTAGCACTAATTTGTTGAAGTTAATTATGTGTTGTATCCATTATTAATGGCTTCTTAATCCTACCTTGTCTGATTTTATAATTTGTATGTCTCATAAAGTTCTCAGTCGCTCATTGCATGAAAAATTATGGTTCACTGAGGCCATATTTTGTCATCAAAGTATCCTACAAAAACGAAACTGCAGTTGTACATCCCTTGACGTGTTTGACAAAAGGTGTAGCTCTCCCAATGCCAAGCCCATTAATGTGTGAAAATTCAGAGATAGAGAAAGGAGGAGCTGTCTCCCTCACCATCCTAAGTGTGTTCTCTACCCATTACTCATCCTTGGCTGGTTCCAATGATGAAACAGACTCAGGTGGCTAGGAGTATGGCACATAGTGAGCCATCAGCCATGGCGTACCCTAAATTGCAGTGTGGTTGCCAATGATTATGACTATCTTCACCCTGTACCTGCATCCTTTCCATACCTAATGTGATTCTAGGAAGAGGCCATACCAAGGATTGTTTTTTTTTTGTGGTTGGGTTTCATTTTTTCTTTGTCATTTCTTTATAATGATTATGACCACTTATTCATACTAATTAACTTCATACCCACATCTTGGGTCACACCCAACACTTTTGTGTGTTTGTTTGATTTTTCTGTGCATTTTATAAATGCTTGTTAAATGACCACCTTCAAGCCCATTAACTCCAAACCTGCATCCTTCCTCTTCCCCACCTCCCGTTCACCAATCTCTCTTCTCTCCATGGACCAACTCCCTCTCCCCAGCTTAAATTTGTGTATAAGGAGGCTCTTGGCTGTACTTGTGTATCTGAAGATGGTGTAACATCAAAATCTAGGTTTAAATAAATGTTTGATCCTTGAAAAATTGCTAGTTTATTAAGCTTCTCTTCATATTCCACAATATCATACCTGAATCTTCTTTATTTATTCAATATTTCACTTTGAAAATTCAGCAGATTAAAAAAAGCATAATTGTAGCAAGTCTGCCCATCTGTTTGTGTAAATTAAGTCATTGAAGAATAGATACTGCTATAGTTCATTAAAGAGGTGTTCCTTTAGGATTGTGGTTCATGGCCTCATGAAATGTTTAATGTAATTAATCATGTAATTTCTAATGGAACACATTTAATGCATCATCAATTCTATACAAAATTTTAACTGTTCTTGATTAAGCAGTACAAAGATTGATGAAGTACAAAGTTAGAAATTTCTTGAATATGCAGTTAACTTGGTTAGTTTACAGAAGTGAATGTCCCTGTAATTAAAATTTCAAAATTTTCAACCTCCAATAGCTTTTAGTATGGCATATATGGATATTTATTTTTACATTAACTTCTAAGTCAATACATATGTACAGTGGGATGGAAAAGTAACCCAGCAATGTGAGTTGCCATTTTCCTGTCTGCAGGAGAATTTAATGTTTTATCTGTTTTTGTATGATTTTGTGGTCTAGAATGTGGCAAGGGTAATTAGAATAGGAAGGCAATGGTCAAGCCTGAGTTGAAAGTCAGGCTTGACCATTGCCTTGAAAGTCAAATTTATTCTGTGATTGCTCTATATACTGACTGGCCTTAAAACAGCACAACAATAGCTCTTTGTACTGGCCTTTTGTGCAAAACAAACTCCACCCCAAAATTATACTAAAGAATATTTACACATTGTTCAAGAAGAGAAATTCTGGTAATGACCTTTGGAAATGCTTTAAAAGACCCTGTTACCAAATATCATGCTAGGCCATATTTTCTGTGGTAGAATGAATAGTGACATGAGGGCTCTGAATGTCTTTCATTTTTTTAAATACTCCCAATTTGCAAAGATCACATTAAAGTAGCGAGTTCACACTGTTAAGATTTTGTCGTGGAGGTTTTTCATTGCAGGTATTTTTTTAGTAATTCAAGAAAAATATCATGATTAAACTTTGTATTTGGTATTTATAAATAGTATGATAAATAAGTTGTCACTCTTGTGTTCAAATTACTACCTAGCAGGCATATCATGGTTTGCACAAAACCATCAAAATATGCAGCAAGATTTTGAAATGATTTCTTTTTTCTGGTAATTATTAGGAATGGTTTAAATGAACATTCAAGCAGATTCAATGACTTAAACCCGAGGTGAACACAGGAATCCCCTAAGGTGTGACACGACTTATTTGAAATATTCACCGGGATGCTCCCAAGACCAATACAAAGAGCATTGCTAGAATAAAAGCAGTCAAATTCACTTGCAAGCTTGAACGATGAATCTAACATATACCATAGGAATTTTCCTTGCCACAGTCCAGACCAGAGAACATATAGAAACAGATAAAACATTAAATTCTCCTGCAGGAATGAAAGTGGTGTTGCTCACTTTGTGGGAATACTTTTTTATCCCACTGTTAATATGATACAGTCAATATGTTGTCTTGACTGTGTTCTGCATAATATTTTGTATTCCATAAAATGGTTTAAAATAATATGATTTTTCAAAAATTCAGCTTCTATTTTGGCCAAAGGATGCCGCATTATTCCACCGTACATTCTCAACAGGCTTAATTTTGGAGGTAATTATTGTCATCACTGTTATACTTAAGTGTGAGGCTGAATGATATCAATGAAGTTATCAATATCTTTTTTACAATTGTTGCATTTTTTGAAGATTTAAATTGATGAACTTTCACAGAGTGAATGTGTTTTATATTATGGAGACAAATGACTCTATGCAAGGACTGTCCAGCTAGTAAGCTAGTGCATTGATTTTTAAGTTAATTTCAGTAATATATTAGAGATTCACATCTGTAACACAAGCAAGGAAATGCTTTATAAGCATCTAAAGTGATCCTAATAAATGCTTCAAACATTCGTAACACATCAGAGGATTCTAAAGAGTGACATCTGAAATTCATCTAGTTTTTGTCAATAAATGTTAGAGATAAAAATCTAGACATTTTTTATAGTCCTATGACTAGCTAAATATAACTGAAAAATGAACCATTCTACCCTTCTTCAGGTTCCACCCCCACAATGCCCACCAATGGCCTACAGTTGTTGCTCTTTGTGGAGCTCATAGACAAGGTGCTGCTGGAATCAATTGTGCGAGGCAACTTGCTTCTCATGGTATCCGCACATTAGTATATGTATCAGACCCTCAACGTCTTCCAGCATTGGTCTCATCAGAGCTTGCTCTGTACCGTGTCACTGGGAATGGTGTCATATCTAATGTTAAAGGTAAATAATATCTAATAAAAAAGCTTTAAATGAAATAAATCTAATTAAGTTATTCTTTCTTGATTCGACCATCTTCATTAGAATTGTAATGTTTTTCAAAAGATTAATCATCTTTAGGATGTCATAAGATCTCTATAAAATATGTATGCGTAAGCTGGCTGGGTTAGCCTAGGGGTAATGTGCTCACCGGCTAACCCAAAGGTAGTGGGTTTGAGTCCCGCTCAGGGCATGGGTGCTGTTTGTCCAGATGGATTTTTTCTATGATATGAAGAGATGCTAAATGACCATAGCTGTCAATGCACCCCATAACAATATACTACTACCAAATATGTGTGTGACAGAAAACTTGTCATTTAGTAAATATTGTGATTCATTATGCACATATTCCTTTTATATTCAACTACTGATAGTAATGATGGTGAATTATGAGCATTCTTTGTTGCATCTTCACCACTACATCTTGTGCTTATGATTGCATATTTTTTTCCAGATTTGCCATCTGTAGCTGTCGATTTCATCATCCTTGCACTGGAGGGTCATAATCCTCCATTAACCATGCCATCTAACAACAGTCGCTCCAACCTCACCTCTCATAGGACTTATGCTCTTCCTGCTTCGTGGAAACCATCAACTTCATCTCCATCACTGTCATCTGTTGGTTCATCTACTAGTATTGCTCCTGTTGCTGTCTGGGCACATGAGAATAGGGCAACAGTTCTAGCCCTTGATCCACCTCCATCAGGAACTGGAGTGGGCACTAAAGTATGTTTCTCTTATTTTGCTTATAAATTAATGTCATAATGTTGGTGGAGCCAAAATTAAATCCAGTATGCTTAATTCATTATTAAGTGATAATTATAAATTAAAGGTAAAAAGTATATGCAATCAACTAGGATTAGTTGTTATCAATTTTGCCAGAAAGAGCAACACAGTGAGCCTCTGATAAATGAAATCCATGGGACTAATATTTTGCAAGTTTTTTAATTGGGAATTTGTGCATGGGGTGTACATTTCACACAGTATCATTCAAGGGGCAAATTGAAGGCTTAAGAGAAAAAAATTGTGGCTACAAGAACAAACTATAACAATATTTAATTTAAGGGAAATGTATTTGCAAAATCAAAAATTGCTATAAAAAGAATGTTTCACTTTAACTTGAAACATGAATAGAGCCATTATAAACATCCATCACCATATTACATGCCTTGTTGTGAAATACTTCAGAAATATCTGGATCCAGTTGAAATGATTAGAAATATGATGCATTTTTCTTTCCATTACTTTTTTGAAAAGGCAAGAACAATGTTTTGTATCATGTTTTTATTAAATCACTTTTTTTCTGTTTGTTTGTACATATATCTGTTCAGGTCAAAGTTGAGAATTGATTTTAAACTAACTTCCCTAAGACCTAGATACTTGGAACTTTAAATATAACTCAGAACTGGATGACAATGCAATCATATGCAATAATACATATATACGAACACACTTGCATGTAGATATATACATATTTCCGTAAGAGGTGGAAGGCAATGGCTGAAGGTCCTTAAATTCCCCATTCAGGAACCCCGTACAGATTGCCTGAAAATTTGTGATTGTGAATTTTGATAGTTTTGAAAATAAATGGAAAATTTAAATTGAAAAACGTTAGGGTATGCAATCAATAATAGCAGGGAGTATTAGGAGTTGCTCTTGTTGAGAAAATGCATGCAACAGTTCCTAGACTTAGGTGAACTATTGCTGCATCAATTATCTTTTGTATGCACCCCACGTTTTTCATTTTAAATTTTCAATTTATTTTCAAACTATTAAAATTCACAATTACAAATTTTCAGGCCAATCTGTATGGGGTTATAAATCTGTACAAGTATAAGAGAAATTATTTCATACTTTTTAGTTCATTTTAAAAATATGGTTTTTAAATATTTTTATTTATATTTGTTTTGCCTTTTCTGTAACGTCCCATACATGGCATTTTCTTCTTAGTGAAATCATGTCAGGATATCTACCCATCCTTCAGAACACACAATATATTTTTCAAGTGTGTTCAATGCTGCCGTTAAAGTGGAAGTGTTTTCTGTTTCCAACCTTCTACCTCCATGGAGTCTTCTTGAACCTCAGTCACCATCACAGAATCATCATCTGCACAGGTTTATAAATTATTTACCCCCACATGCTCCTCAAAAATACATCAATTTCCATCATCTCCTACTTAGGTCTCACTATCACTAGGAGTCTCTACCACATTAACACTCACATCACTAATGAGAAACCTGGCCGTAGCAAAGCTATTGGAAATTGTTTATGACCAAACTCTTTTCCACACTTCAGACATTTGCTGCATTGAATGTAGTATGTTCCACTTCAGTTTCATATTGCTGCATCTATCCACTCTGCATCCCAAAAGCTCCACAAATATTTTTTTTATATGACCTATTGACGCAAAATTACCACTAGGTCAAGAGATTCAGCTCACTGGTACAGTTTGGGGGGAAGAGAATCACTCACACATTCCAAGTCAGCCCTTCAAAACTATGTACTGTGAACTTGTCTAGGAATGAGACAATTTTCCTAATGAATTGCATGGTTTCAGGCATATATGTTGGAATTCGAACTTATTAATGAGAAGGAGATGGCACATTTCCACTGTTTAAATTACTTTATTATCATGTTTTTATTAACTTGATTTATAGTTTATCTGTTCAGGTCAAAATTATGAATTGATTTTAAACTAACTTCCCAATGAGCTAGAGCCTTGGAACTTTAAATATAACTTAGAGCTGGACGACAATGCAATTATATTCAATAATACAGGGTGCGGCACTTAAATCCGGACAAATTTCAATTTGAGTTTCCCGCCATATCGTAGAGTGCGGAGTACAACCGACGAGCTGCGATTATCGAAAGCCTTCACGCTGGGTGTTCGGCAACTGAAAGATTCTTTGGGTACTCAAGATCAACTTTTTATGATATTGTGAATAAGTTCAATGCTTTTGAAAAGTCTGGGGAAGGTAGAAAATCTCATTTGAGGGGACGCGTGTCACGAGCGGCAGCAGTCGTGGAAAGTGCTCAGGCACTGATTTCAGAGGACACGGGGCAATTGTTGAGGAAATTGGTGACACTGTTGAGTGTCAGCGAGCGAACAATGCATCAGATTGCAGAGAAGGACTTATGTTACAAGTCGTGCACAATAAAGGTGTGACAGATGCTGTCTGAAGCTGCCTAAACAAAGCAGGTTGGTCGCTGCAAACTGTTATTGAGTTCATTGAAAAACAAAGCAGCCAGGCAAATTAAATTCTTTTCTGATGAAAAGGTTTTCACTGTTGATGCAAAGGTCAACCGGAAAAATGATCGCTGGCTCACCCACGACCCTGAGGATGGCCCAATTGTTGCACAAACAAAATTTCCAGTTAGTGTTCATGTCTTGGGTGTTGTGTCAAGTGAGGGTGATATCATGCCACCACATTTCTTTGAAAAAGGACAAACCATCAATAAAGAAGTGTAACTGCATGTTTTGAACGATATCGTGAAACCGTGGTTGGTAACTGTGGCCTAGGGAAGACAATATATCTTTCATCAGGATGGTTCACTGGCTCACACAAGCCATTTAGTCCAAAACTGGCTGTCAGATAACGTGGACATGTTCTGGACTAAGGAGTTTTGGCCCCTGAATAGCCTGGATTTGAACCCCCTTGATTATTATGTTTGGAGCATAGTCGAAAGGGTTACTAACACGACGAGACACCATAATGTCGCATCCCTATGCAATGCTATCGAAGCAGCATTTAGAAATATGGACAGTGCACTTTTAAAGAGAGCGTGTGAGCTCTTAAGGCCGAGGATAGAGATGGTCATTGAAGCTGAAGGAGGTTATATTGAGTAATTTCTACTCATGATTGGTGCCACAATTTATATGTAAAAGAATTTTCTGTTTCATTTATATTTTGTGTGAATAAATTTGCTTTTTTAAAAAAAAATTTAAATTGTCCGGATTTTTGTGCTGCACCCTATACATGGTGGCTACACCTTGTCATTCTTATAGCTACACATTAGCAATGATCCCCACCAGCAGGAATATGGGATTCAATATAAAGACTTGAAGTTCATCAGATTAATAGTGCTAACTGTGAGGATCATGAAAAATTCAACTGAAGATTGCTAAAGTATATTATTGCACATTGAATACCAAGATGAATTTGACAAAAATTTCAAAAAAGGGAGGAAAGACATGAAACCACTGCTATATTGGCAACACTTCAATGCTGAATAGAGCAGCATATTGACATACCTTATATACATCACATGACACAGACATGGAAGACATTATGCAGACAGTGGATTATATATGGCAGGATAGTAAGGTAGGTGTTATCAGCTATTGCCGAGTAAGAAGTGAGAGTTGTACAGAGCAGTGGCAGAGCTATGGCCAGTGATGAGGGTGGATCAGGAAAATTATTAATTCAGTCAGATCTGCCAATGACAGGATCGATGTTGGTGCTATCTGATGTTGCTAAATCATAAGAAGGCAACAGAGTATGAGATGCACAATTAGGATTGCTAGTCAAGTGATGCGGAGATATGTATTATCACTCATTCTTCTTGGATTTTCTAAAAGGTAAGATGGTTGCTGGTAACTTTTATAGCAAACATCATGGAAAAGCTGATAAGATAATTGAGACAATTCCAATAAGGGATTCCCACAGAGTAGCCTGTAACCCCTAGAGGGCACATCCTCAGATGGTCGATAGGAGGACACGTCCACATACGGGTAGTAGGAGGGAAGTGAAATACCTCCCGTGAACCAAGAGACAAGACAGATGGGATTCTCTAGCTGCAGAGAAAGCGACCAGTCTACAAGACGGAATTTTAAGAAGAAATCCTCCTCGCTGGGAGTGGAGGATTTGGGTTAACTCCTTGATACTCATAAAAATATGAAATAGAAAAACCCAATTCAAAGCAAGAAACAGGAAATATTTTTTTAAATGTGGGACGTTCAAAGCCCTTGCTGTAATTAAATAGGTAACCTCAAAACAAAAGAATAACAACATTGAAATATCGGGGATAAGTGAGACGAAAAAGACAGGATGAGGATTTGAGAACTTGGGATATTATGATCACTTTTATAGTGGTGTGAAACAACAAAGTGGTAAGAAAATGTGGGAGAGGCCACCAACAATATTACTGAGAGGCTAATCGAACTCTGTGAGCAAAATCATTTGAATATTATGAATGGCTTCTTCCTACATGCATAAATAAATATACGCAGACGCAATTGAAAATGAATCTAAAATCTATAATTGACTTCACTGGAGGAATGGAAGTAATACAGATATAAAAATTAAAGAAGATTAGACAATGATGCAAAGATAATGAAATCATGAGTTTCTCTAAATAGGCTATGGTAACTTTTACCCTGACACTTTTGATCCACTTAACTAATACAGTGAATGGTTTATCTATCCTTCCTGATGGAGTAAATTCATGTTTTCCAGCCAACAGCAACTCATTTTGCATATGACACAATGTTATCACCCATTCAAATGATTTAGTACAGGTAGAAGACCTTGCTAACAAAACTATCTTTTCATCTGAAAAATGGTTCACATCCGACAAACTATTCCTAAATAAGGAAAAGACTCAAAACATTATTTGTAGCCTATACAATATACCTCTTGTTATGAATGAGCCAGTAAAATTATTAGGTTTTCTATTGGACTCTAAGTTAACTTGGAATGCACACACAGTTGGTGTTTATAAGTAGCTGTCCAAAGCCCTGCACTTTATGAGGAGAATAAAGGCACTCATTCCCAATATGTATTTATATTATATATAATACGCATATTTTCATTCCCACATATTGTATGGACTTAAACTGTGGGGAAACTTAGTGGTACAAAAAGTATTTTTGTACTACAAAAGAAGGCTGTGAGACAAATCACAAATACTGCTGCAACAGATCACTGTTGACCACTATTTGTTGGTAAGGGATTATGACGATTGGTGAATATCTATTTTAAATGTGTAGAACCGAAAGTTATATATAAAGAATTAAAAGAGAACCGAAAGTTTACCAACAAGATCTGACATGTATGGCTATGGTACAAGAAATAGCTCAAAAATAGATTTTAAGCTTTCAAAGACTGGTGAGATGTCAAAGTCTTTCACCTACTTGGGACATAAGCTGTTTAACAAGTTACCTAGGAAATGTAGACATGCTAAAGTTTAAAAATATTGTGCACAAATGGCTAACTGATCAAGGCTTTTATTCTGTAAAGAAATGCTTTGAGTCAGATGCTGTACCTATGTCCACCCGACACCATTTTCTTATTAAATGTATGTTTTTACTGACAATGTCTATTGTGGTATATGCCATTTAATAACAAATAAATTTCATCAACTCGTTCATTATATCTCTCACAAAAAAATTTTTGAAGCATTGTTAAACCATGACATGTAACATTTGGAATTGTGATGGCATCCTCCAAGAAAAATAACTGGGCATTTCAACATTTCAGCCATTCTATTCTTCAAATAGCTTGTCAGCTGCCCCCTGTACATGTCGAGCATGTTTCCCATATAGTAACACACCTACACCAGACTCAATTCAACCAATCGAGAATAAGCTCCTCATTCAACTACCTCTTCTCCTGCACACAAGCTGATGGTAAATTGTTGCTTGCCTTAAAATTAGATAGTGTCAGTTTTCAACTACTGCCTATGTCTACAAGCGTTACAGTGATTCTAGTTTTATTATCTCCCAAGCTTTAGATCAACAATGTCTTAATGCTTTTATGCAGTATTTATGGTGATGAAACAAAAAGAAGCAATACACTTGGTGATTTCTCATAAAAAATCACATTACAAACATTACATTTATGTTGATGTTTGATGGCATATGAAAACAAATTATAGAGTTTGATCAACGAGTATGTAGCCATGATTTTAACACATACTTATGTTTCACTGGTAGGCATTTAACTTCGCAGCATAGACACTAGGATGACGTTGATCTAGGAAAGTTCAGCGTTGAAGAGAAAGTGCTCTTCTTTCACATTATTCTTCAACACAAACTAATGCCTTCTTTGAAATCACTGTATGGAAGGTTAAATTCCCATGATACATTGAAGGCTTTCACTGTAATTATTTTCTCAATTAATGGGAATGCCTTTCCTTTGTTTTTTACATCGCAAAATCCATTGACTTGATTTTTAGAGATTTCTATCCTCGTTTATAAAGTCCTCTGTATGAGCCTTCCTGCATGAGTCAGTCTGTACCTTCCAGTATGATTGAGTACAGTTGAATTCAACTAAATGCTTCTGCCAGAAATGTATAGTTACTTATGGAGGAGCATACTTGGAGGAAACTTGAACATTGCTATTTTTCCTGCTCCCTGACTAAGGATATTTTAAATTCATGCCATAACTTTGTCAGAGTCCTTGGTTCTTTTGGAATTTGGAAGAAACCTTTATCCCAACAGTATCGGTTTTGAGGTCGTGGTAGCCCAGTGGGTAGAGTGCTTGTCTACTGACTGGGGGACCTGTTTTTGAGACCCGGTAACGACTCCGGACACCTCCAGCTAAACTCAAACAGTGATTTTTCAGGTACCACATCTTCCAGTGGGAAAACCACAGGTGGCACAGGGAAAGGAATTGGCCCCTCTATACCCTGATGTGTGAAATTCCACATTCTGTGGTGGTATCAGCATTAATTTTCTCAGTTTACCATTAAATTAACAAAGAACGTGAATTTGAATTAATGAAAAATAAGCTTTTGAAAAATATAAACACTAAAAAAACACTGGTCTGAAGGCTGTTTACCGAGACCGCAAGAAAACACAAAAATAAAGACGACTCCAATGAGACAACACACATGGCCTAGTTTACTGTTGATTTTTTTTTGATTCTCTCCTCAAGATGATTTTCCAGCATATATGTACAACCTAGCATTGTTACATGAAGGCCCAATTCAATAATTATCACTACGTTTACCAAGCGATCTCAGATTGGATCGAGTTGGTAAACAAAGCGTACCCAACCAGATCGGTTTGGAAGAGAGGGCCAAGTCAGCTCACTTGAAGAGAGCTCGCCAACCTGAGATTTCAGATCAATCTGAGTCAGATCCCTCTTGAGTGATAAATTAAGCAAACTGAAGAGCTCGGTTGCAGATGTCATCTCTTCTTTGCCATCAGACAAAACAAAAGTAGCTGTAATAACGTTATTAATACGTACCTCATTCGAGTAGTCAACTACATCCTGCAATGTGGGGAGACTTTGAAAAGGGAATCGCACTTAACAACAGTTTATGTTGTACGAATAGAATTTTTTTAAACAAATGAAATAAGGTGGGTGCACTGAGCTTAGGAGTCGATAGTTTAAAGATCGATAAGTCAAATCCATCTTGATAAACTCATTGGGCTCAGTCAGATCACTGCCCTATTCTCAATTCCAGCTGACTTCAGATCGATCTGAGATCGCTTGGTAAACGTAATGAATGTAGTGATTACATATAAATACTGGGCAAAACATATGCAGAGTTGCATATGATCCAATGCATTTTTAAAAATACTCAAGTACCTAAATGAATATGGATAAGCCTCATAGAGTCAGGTGAGACATAGTGGAAACGATCCATAATCTAAGAAATGAGGACGATTTCCTCTTAAGAAACTTCTTTTTTTATTTCGACTGTGTTCCGGTGTACTACACCATTTTCAAAGACTTGAATATGTCAAAATAAAGAAGTTTTTTAAAAGTGGAAATTGAAAATTTTTCTCATTTCTTAGATAATTGAATATGGCGCAAATGTGACTTTCAAAGGAACATATTAGAGAGGGTAATTCTGGTTCCATTCACTCGGAAATAGATTATGTATTTTAATACAATTACTGATTATTGTGATACGATTCTGATTCTATTCGTTTACTTTCCAATTCGAATCAGTTCCTATTCCGATTCAGTTCTGAATAAGATTCAATTACGATTTCGATTCAGATATGTTTCCGATTCGGTTACAATTCCGATTCGAATCGATTCACATGATGCGATTCAAATCGATTAAGAGGATCCAATTTTTTGAGCAAATCGATTCACACAATAACATTCGAATCGGTACATTCCTTGAAATCGCCCATCTCTAGTAAACATTAGAGAAAAAAATTCACACTACATTCAAGCCAATAAGGTATTTAAGGTTAAAAAGTAAACACATTACATGTGTCAAGATTTTGTCACTTCTGGAAAAAATATTCAGTAACTACATTCAGAAAGACAATTAATTAGTTCACCACTGCATTTACACAAAGCAGCCTTAAAAGCATTACATAAGATGTAATGCTACGAGTGACACACTAAATATACATATTATCAAAGACCTGAATGTGCCACTGGGTAGGAAGAAGCTTCAAAAGCATGATTCCTTTTACCTTCTTATTCTCCTGTGTAACATAAATTTGGTCTCCACCCTCTTTCAATTCATGGAAAAATGCAGATCCAAAAACATCTTGGTAACATATTCTGAATGTTTGCATGAAGGTTTCTTCAATATCATCATCCTCATATTCAAGCAAGTCCTTCAAACCAGTGTAGAGGGTCTATAAAAGAATGAAAGATACAATAAAGACTCCCTGTCCACAATATCATACACCATGAATTAAATTTTGGAAAAGTCAATCAGCAGGACATTATTATTAATAACTTACAGGATTCCACTCTTCTAAGTCATGGAAAGTACCCTTCTTTCCCATAAGTTTGCGGTAAACAACCATAGGAAAGTGTACATCAAGAATTATGTTATTATATATTGCAAGACCCAACACAATTCCTATAAGAGTGAACTGTGCATCACTCTCAAATGAAGTTGGGTTGAACCATACTGTTCCAGTTTCTTGTTGACAAGTAAACATTCCTACAAAAAAGCAAGAGGAATGCACATGATTGTAAGAGAGAATGAAATTACGAAGATATCAGCATAATAATAGGAACAGCATTAATGTAATATACACTACTTAGATTCTAGGTTGAATAATGGTGTGACAAGGGAAATATGCCGAATGTATGTGAAATCAAGAACCATGAAACTTTCACCTGAAGATAAAAATATCTAAAATCATGTCAAGCATAGTGAGCCATGCTAAGCATAAGAGTGGGCAATTTAAACAAAGTTATAACTTATAAAGAACTTATATTACTTAATATAATTAATTTATTATTCTTTGCAGTATGATTCTTATATTCATGAAACAAAAAAAGAAACTTTATTCTGCCATGACGACCAAACAAAATAAACATGTAACTGATACACACATAGGCAATAGTCGACACAGGGAAGTCCCCGTAAATGTAGAAAAAATTTAGTGAACTGCCAATATGTACTTTTGCGCTAAGTAGTGGAATAGCAGTGGGCAAGACAACATTCAAAACTTCAAAATAAAGAGAATATTAAGAATAAGGATCATTTCAACGATGAGATGAGAAATATATTACAGGCACCGACATATTACGGTAGATTAGATCACGTACATAAAATCAGAGAGTTAGGATGCCGAACAGATAGATA
>WURS02000017.1:5317789-5330005 GCA_011762765.2 Rhinocypha anisoptera | reverse complement strand
TATATGTATATTTTCTTGCTTGTATTTAAAATGTAGTTCCTCGTCTTGACCTTGCACTTTGTAAGGACATTTTTTAGCTGTTATGCATGTTTGTTGTGAGCGGTCTGACATTGTCCAGCATGTTTTGTTGTGCTCGTGTTAGTTTCTGCATGAGTTTCTTCTTTTTGTGCGTAATGCATGACTTGTTTCATGTGCATTGGGGGTGCATGTGAATGTATGGTGGTGGCTCACCCCCTGTCACACGCCCTTGTGGCGGCTTGCAGAGTATTATGTAGACGAATAAGATATTTGTGACAACATTTTCAAACATATAATAAAGTGAAAACTGATTGCATCCATAGTTTCAAAAAACAACTACTAAATATATGGTGAATCTACATTTCATAAAAAATACTTGCATAAGCTAATTAACTCTCTCTTATTAAAAAAACAATAAGATTGATGAATGGTAACATGGTGACATGAACATTAGTGATGTTTCTTAAACTTGGAAGTCATAAATCTCTTGAAAAGATTTTGTTTGTCATTCAGCATCCATACTTAAAAGTCCATTGTTTGTGTCATATTGAACATACTCATACGTAGTAGACTCCATACAAACAAAAATCAATGCAGATGCAGCAAGCCTTAGTGCAATGTCTGAAGTTCTCCACCGGCCAGGAAACTTTCAGCAGCCATCATCCTGGTAGTGGGGGCAGAACCTTCTCTGGATGCTCCAGACTAGTACTTGACAACCTTCTCCCCAGCCAGATGCCTCCGCATTGCCATGCACTCTGCTAGCCACCATCCGTGCCATGATTGAGATCACCATGATATCGACTTCTTCCAGTCAACCATGTTACACCTGACTGGCCCAGTGGAACTCATGGAGGGCATGGAAGGGGACAATCCATTTATCAGAGAATTCCTCAGCTGGCATGGCTCCAGCAGGCCAAATGAACCAGTTGGCTGGACAGATGACTTGAGCTCTGGCATCTCCAGAGATGACAGCTAATCAGCCAATGATGACAGAGAGGGAGGCACCCCACAACCATCAACGATGAAGGCACTGATGAGTCTGTTTCAATGAACCCAGACTTTGACTAAACTATCCATCCAGATAAGCTGTACCTTCTCCCATTTGACCAGCTGATCCTCACTGTACCTCAGCCTCTTGCCGCAGAAAACACTGATAAAACATCCCTCTCCACCATTGTCATATTTCCTTATGCCAATCCGTGTTTTAGTGAATTATGCCAATGAGCATCAAAGGCAAAGACCTTTCGAGGCCCCCAGGATGCGGATTTTGTTTTCCATGGTTCCAGGGGGAAGCCAAAGCATATTGAGTACCTGGAATGCCTAGTGTTGCAAGGCATTTTGAAATAAAAAAAAACACAATACCTAAAGCATATGTTGTACATATACCTAGTAAATTCGGGTTCAATTCTTCTCTACTACATTCTGGTTCACCCCATGAACAAATCATTACTTCTGGACTCTAATAATGTTTATTCCCCATTCATTAATGTATTGAAATCTCTTCTCAGTAGAGCACCTCTTAGTGCTCACCTTGTACATCATGCTACTTTCCAATTATTCTTGGTTGAGATCTCGTCCATCATTTCCATCTTTTTAAGTTACTTGATCATGGTTCACTATTCTTTTTCTATTTTATTTTACATCTTTTTACAGTATTTTACTTCTGTAATTTCTCATCCTATGGGCAACAATATAACCATGTAGAATCCATGACATATCCAAGTTATTTATAAAAGAAATCTTGTAGTCATACTTCCCAGGCTTCAAGTTAATTTCTTATCTTTTGATAACAATGTCATCTCTAAAGTTCTCAAATTCTTGTACAGCCTTTGTTTTTCACTTAACTCTAGTATTTCATCTGACGTTTGAGTCTTGCTATTGACAACTTATCCTCTTATATTATCTGAACTGGTAACATATATTAATAAGTCTTTCATATTCTCATTGAATGTAACAAACATGTGATAAATGAAACAAAATTATATAGTTTAAGGAGTTATTTGACAAAATATACCAGAAAAAGAAGGAAACAAAACTTCTTATGTGGACTGATACTTGAAAAGTCAACTGGGCATTAATGACAGGGATCTCATTTCTAAAATAGATTTCCTAGAAATCATTCAATACTGCAGCACACCTCACCAATCATCATCAGCGGTGTTCTAAAAGCTCCCTGACTTTTTACACTCACTCTCACCACCTAAAAGTTCACTTTTTTCTTAAACACAACTGACAGCAAAAACTTCTTTTATATTTTCTATTTGAGACAGCTATTAAGCTATAACAATTACATATGTAAGTGGTGAAACAATGAGGTTTACATAATATTACCATCAACAAAGGATGAATAATCATGCACATTGAAAAAACTCTATATTGTAGATTCCGGGTTTGCAAATGAGAAAATATTTAGGTATTACAAGCAGGAATTAATATAACTCACCATAATCAGGATTGAAAATTTCTTCGACAATGAGCTGGAAAAACTCCTTGGAGACTCCTCCTTCATCTATTCCTTGTTCACCCTCAAATTCAACAACTAGCTGCTTCTTAAGATCATTCGGATTTTCCATGGCCATTTCAAGCTTTGCATTTGAAATAAATTCAACGAGTTCAGAAAACATGATAGAATTAGTGTGTACCATTAAGTACTTCCAAACACTTGCCTAAGAAATTGCCCACATAAATTCAAGATTTCTATCATTTACTTACTAGGAATTAATTAACTGAAATGTTTGAATAGGAAATTAACTTCACTAATAAATTTTCTGTGTGATTGGAGGACCTTGGCAATTATATTTTATTTTAAATAAATCAAAAGAGATTGTTAAACCACCATGCATTAGTAATAATGCAAATAAGTTTCTTTAAAAATGTCACATTGGGAAAATTTTCACTACCCGACAGACCACATGTCATTTAAAATGTTAACGGCATCATCAAGACATTTCATAATATTTGTATTTCAACACTCACCTCTACTAATGTGTCATCGATAATATGATCCCTTTTTACTTTCAGCCTCAAGTAAGGATTTGTGTGCTGCCCAGCAACATTTTGAAAAAAGCTCATTCTACGTTCACTGTACATTCTTATTCTGTTGTCATAATAAAGTCCTAGAGTTTTCGTTGCTGGAGTTAAAATGAAGGAATAATTCATGAATGAAAACTTCATTAGCTCAGATTCACTCTTATAATAAGCAAAGTCTTTGTCCATCTCGATGGCATCACTGAGTGGTTCGTTGTAGAATTCACTAAACGGTATGAATGGACGCCTGGCATCCAATATGTCCACACCTAATTCCACACCCAGTTTGTCTTTATGCCTACGCCTTGAAGGGCTCCCTCGACCTAAAAAGCTGTCACTGCTTCCCACACTCAAACCACTGCTTCCACTGTTTCCCTGGTGACCATCATCCTCCTGCCTCAAATCTGCAGGGTCCAACTCTCCAGCCAGTATGTTGGCGTAATAGAGGATCTTCATGACCTTCGTGGGGGAAGTGACCCCCTCTTCATCATTGACACAGTAATCTCGGGTGAACACCCCAGAAATGACCCTCAGTGTCACCAACTGCTGTAGGGCCTGAAAACACAAGAAAAGTAGCTTAATCCTGTGTCATATGGTTAATAACTATGTGCTGCCCGTGTCTAAAACCGTCACGTCAAAACCTGTGACTAATTACACTCCCAATGGGTGATTATAACATGAGACAGCCTTTAATCATATTTCCAGATGTTATCATGAATTCTATTCTGAAAGTCAAGGATAATGTCATAAAAAATTTAGTAGACGCATCAGTCATTCTTTCCCATTGAGGACAAAATTTCTTTCTTTTGAATATCTCTACAATTTTATTCGATACTGATACAGTATGCACATCATACAGCATACGTAGGTCATTGAACTCCCATTAACAAAGAGGAAGAGCTGAAAAGACAAGTAGCCAGTTCTAAACTTATTGCAAGAAAACTAAATAAACTTTGCAAATTCCAATAACTGAATTTATTCCACGGCCATGGTTTCGATACTTCATTTTAAATATTCAACACACACGAGAGACAGACTCAAGAGGGGCTACAACACTAACACAGCCATAGATAACAATGTACAATAAATATTTTATTATGTAAGCCTTAGAAAACATGAATTTCATATAGAATGGTGCAGTTCCTTTCCCTGTACTACTGGAAATTTCCCCCAATCCTGGTGGACTGTATCACCATTTACACATCATGACTGACAGTGACCTGAGGCCAGAGTCAGTTTTGAACTCAGTACCATCGGTTTAGTTCATTTAAACCTGTCTAAATCTTTCGCATTTACAACCATCTTCATGTTTCAAGGACCAAGTTCAGTTTTGTAGTGCTAAGATCAAAATCAGAGCAAATACCCTTGATCAGCTTTGTAAATGTTTAGTTAATACCCTCATATTTATTCTGCAAAATCTCTGCGAAGAGTGGGCATGGGTATGCCATTTTTTTGGCATCTAATATTGTGTGTACCATTTATTAAAATGAATAACATTATTACACTTAATATTATTGAAAATCTTTGAAATATTCCTGCAGAGGGCCTACTTTAATTCTGTTTGCAAAGTAATATTGATTGAGGGCTTGATAATTACATCGAAATTGCAAACAATAGTAAAATGTTAAGCAAGTGATTTTATGGTTCATTTTAATGACAAGGGCTAAGACAAGAAAGAATGCTCTCTTACCACATTACATCAGTTTCCCCATTCAGGCTAAAATAGAACCACAGTGCATAATTGCTTGAATTTAAAACATGAGACAATCCATTAATATTCTATAATGAAATGACAGAACTTTAGTATTTTTTCTACGTCTCCAAGTTCAAGTCAGACATCTTTACCTCTTGAATTATAAATTTTAATAAGAAAGATATTTACTCCCTGTACATTAAGCCTTACAATTAGAAATGTTAATCACATTGTCAAAATGACAACATTATCCCAAAGGTAAATATCAATGTACTTTTTGGTTCGTGAAAACTCACTGCTGGCATAGCATCTCTTGTCTCAAGGTTATATGGAAATAGCAAAATGATTGGGAAACAGATGGAGTAATACCACCAGGAAGTGGAGCATGTGTCCGTGACACAGATTACTCATGGCCAACTATCCTGGAATCACAAAATAATCTTATCTACTTATTAAAATGAAAATTGAAACATGAGTTACTACAAACAATGTTAGTTTTGATTCTTAGTATATATCCACCAACAAATTTAACAGTACAGACCAATTTCGATGATTGACAACGTCTGGATGATTTGCTCAGTTAAGCTGGTAGGCAGTGTGTTTGCCTGCTAACAAAACTAACATATCAAAACTAGTATCAAAAAGAATAAAAACTAACATTGTTTATCATGGAATTCTGCCTAGTGATGACGATCTCAGTAAATTTTTATCCGTTACTATATTTTTTCTTTAAACCGAAAGGTCGTGGATTTGAGTTCGACTCACAGCATGGGTGTTTTTAATGATAACTGTAATGGTTAAATGCAAGAGAAGAACTTATGGTGCAAATCTCCCCTGATTGAAAAAAGACAGAATTTAAAGACAAGTGTGCGTGCGTAGGTAGACAAGTGTTCGTGCGAGACATCGTAAAGACAAGTGTGTTTTTCATTAAATTTGTTTTAGGGAATATAATTGGTATCAAAACTAACATTGTTTACCATGGAGTTCCACCAAGTGATGACATCCTCAGTAAATTATTACCAGTTACTATATTTTTTCTTTAAACCTTTTAAGCAACGAAAAATATTATTTATCAGCTACTCGTTCTACAAACATTTTAATCCTTCTGGGGTTATGAATAGAAAGGTGAAACATATCCCCAAAAACAGCAAACATTTACAACTTGAATTATCTTGGCCTTTAACATCAAAAGCAATAGGCAATACAACGATCATGTGATCATATCAATGTACTAACACATCCTGGGAAACCTGGCATTCTGGAAAGGCCAGTACACTGGGTAGAGAGGTTTGGTTACTGACTGGATTTAAAGGAAAGAGATTACTGTGAATTGGTTAAACAGATATTCCTGATTTCTTGGGTACAAGAACCTCCTAGGGAACTGCAGAGAGCATAAGGAAAAAGTGGTCTAAATTTATATATTCTATCCCCCATAAGTTGCAGAAAGACGAAGTCTTACCATGTTTCCACACTGGCACCCATTGATAAGATGATGTTATTGGGTGTTAATTGCAAAAAAATGTGTAATGACAATGACTAGATCATTGATCACTCTCATTAAACCGTGATTTTGTATTATAACTATGAGAACCAATGCAGTAAGAGAGATTTAGGAAAAATTAAATTACTTGCACATCTATAGGCCTGAGCTAACACAAGATTTATGAAAAGATTTACAGATTACCTTGGTATGAAACTAAAAACTATTTAGAGAAAACCTGTGATACCTGTAAAAGAGTTTTGATCCTGGATTTGCAGTGGCGTGCCCAAACTTTGGCAAGGCGGGCCTGGGCAACGAGTGGGAGACGAGCAGCAGCACGGCACAGTTTCGGGAGGGCCACCTCGAGGTATTCAGATGTCCCAAGGACAGGTAGCTCTGCCACTATCACAAACACTTTCAGGAAGTCTGGGCCTCTGCCTACATCCCCTAGCAACCGCACATCTAATTCCATTGTGAGAGTTGTCAAAGCATTCACCAAAGCGCTTTCAAAAACCGAATTTGGTACTTCAAACAATGCTTCATAAGCTCGCCTCAATGACACCAGATCAACGTTAACATCATCGCCCTTGTCCAATATGCTGGTAGCATCTAATTTCTTACTGCTGGATCCACCTTCTGCGACCTCTTGGCTGTCAATTTCTTTGTCCATGTCACCTTCCAAAGTGCGAACGTCTTCCTTCTTCATATTTTTTAAATCAAGATGGGCTCTCTCTATCATTGAATCCAATGGATTGACTACAGTTGCATCCTTCTTGATGAAGCTTTTATTTAATGAATCAGTACTTGAATAAACTTCACCAAGAGTTCTTATAAGTAGTGAATATGAGGACTCTCTTTTACATGTTTCTAGTATTTCTAGTAACTTCTCCTCTGTTATAAATGGTATATCTTTACCTGTAAGAGCAATGAAAAATACAAATGTTATAAAATAATTAACCCACCAATATTATATTTTTATATAGCTATATCCAAGGCCCTGGAAATAAAATATGGGGAAAACTTGTGAATCAAGTGACTTACAAGGGATGTAAAATGTAATGAGATGGCATTCATTATATTACCATTGTCATCATTAAGTGTAGGTGAATAGTAATTCATGCTAATTTTGTACTTCCTAGCAAATTAAGGATTTGTGCGCATCACAAGGATATCTACACCTATTTATAAAACGGACTTTTGCAATTCGCACTCACTTAAGGGGCCGCGTTGTGAAGCATCTGCAACAGAATGACTGGCAACTTTGTTTGGCATTACTTGATGTTCATCACTGTCACCTGATGGTGCACCAACAGCACCGGAAGCTTCATCTCTTGAGATATTTTCACTTGTAGATATATCATTCTCACCTTTTGCACCATTGTCTTGTGTCTTGGGAACTTTCGTTGGCTTAGTATCACACAGTCTGGCTTCTTGGGCAAAGAGACGTATTGCTTCGGCTGCTGCTTGATTTCTTGTCAATTTCAAGGCCTGAAGAATGTTTACAACAGTGAAAACTTGCTACGAATCTCCACCAGGGACACAAATCATTGTCAATATACAATAAAGCGGATAGTTGTTTTGGGCACTGACCGCAAGTTATGCACGGATTAGCAGGTATACTAATGACAGCAATAAAAGACAATGCATTACTTACTTTACCACTAGAAGCACAATGTTCATTGTCACATTTTGGATTGCCACATCCGTCTATTAGTTGAAAGAAATAACGTTCGATCAGTTTTTTTGCGGCAGCTCTTTTCATCGTTTCACCTTCAGACAATAAATCTTTAGATGATAAACTTTTCTTGTTTACCGTAGTCTCTGCAGTATCAGAGTTACTGTAAAAAGAAGAAATCGTAGTATTCCAGTATGTACTAATAGCGGTCAATAAAACAAAATACGACATGAAAGCAGTGGTTTATGTACAAGATGCAAATAAATAATGCCTACAGTGACTCCGGGTCAATTTCGTAGATCGTTCTAGTTTCAATACACAAAGGCACCTAATACGGTCTTATCATCCACGTTGAATCAAAGACTAAAACTCCCACTTGGTAATACAAATAAATATTTATCAATTAGAATACATTTTCGTAATTCTGAGAACTAAAATGCACACTTCAAGACAGGACGTGCTCTTTAAACTGATATGAACGACGAGCAAAACATAGGTACAAACCTTTATCATCGCCTAACCCTTCATTTACGTCTTCGAATCTAAAACGAGTCAGGATAACCTAATGATTTCATCTAATTTACTTTTGCACCAAAATTAGCATGACTTTTAACTTCGTTTCTTGCTGGTTAATTAGTATACCTTGAGGCTTCGCCGTCGCCTGTTCCGTATTCCTTGTCCTTAGAGGTCATAGAATACAAATATTTAACTAGCGTAATTTGGAATTCCAAATTTTACCAATTAAATGAGTGAAATACATTCAACACTTCACTAAATTTTCAATCTGCGCTGTACCTCAAAACGGTAGCCACCGACAAACTATGACAGTGCTGCTGCAGTCCATGAATGATCGATAAGTTTGGCCTGGCGTCCAAAATGAGCGCCGTATAAGAAATGGCGGTAGTTTAACCTCGGTGACTAACGAAGAAATGTGCTATCTCGATATTCCCCTGGAATTTCTCTCCGAAAAAGACAATTAACCTTTATAAAAGAAACAAAAGCGATAAATATATATTTTTTTATTACAGAAGAGGAAATTATGCACCAAATTTACAAAGGAACCAGTTCGATAAACACGTAGTTTAAAATTATCTCTTTTTGTAAAAACAAGGATGTAACTCAATAGCTGGAAGCCTCCGCCATTCTTCAACATTTTTTTCCTTTTTGAAGTCGAAGAGGTAAAACACGTCCTTAGATAAATCTCGGCATATGCACAAGAAACCAAACTTGCATATGACGTGAATAAATTTCTCAACGTCATCAAAACGACTTTCAACTTCGGCAATTTTCAGGATACCTCTGAAAAATAATACAATGTTATTAACAAGACGTTTTCACTAGGTAAGACAATAACGGAATACTTTATGTGAACAACAATATTAACAAAAATGGACCTACCCTATTTTAAGCACTCTATTGGCTTCATATATATAATCTGACAAATTACTCCCCATTAATGATAAACAAAAAACTGCAACATCCACACTTCCATTAGAAAGCGGAGTATGTGCCATGTCACAAACTGTTACATGGTCATTTAATGCAACATGGTCAAATGAATAAACCCGATTTGGTAAAGACTGGGCAATCTGGGCATCTCCACATCCAAAGTCAGCAATTATGTAGTTTGTAGGCCTGAAATCAATGAAAATTCAATACAATTAGTTGAAGTGCCACAAGTAAAAAATATTTGTAGGAATGTCATTTTCCAGAAGGTGGAATAGGCCATATTTTGGTGTTACTGAATGATTTAGTTTTCTTGTATTTAGTATTATGAAGTTCAGCATAACTAAAGTTCACTTTGCATTCCAAAAATCATGCTTCAATTATGCATATTTTCTTGTCTTCACTTTTGACATTTTAAATGTTCATCCTCTCTCTTTCTTCCAATGACTTGCCTATTGCTTTTTACTATCACAACTATTAACATTTCTAATCTATGTCATACTTTGTATACTATCCATGAATACTTTTACTGCTTCAATTCAGGCTCAACTTAGTGAAACCACATGATTGTAGATAAATAAATGAGCTATTACCACCTTTTCTGAATTCATTTCAAAAATCCCCTCTCATATCCCATCCTGTCTAATAAATCTGTTTATTTTCCTATATGTATATCAATTTCATTTATCCCGTTGTAGGCTATGTTGAGGCCACAAGCCATTATTTTAATGATATTTTATCATAAAAGACTTAAAGAGAGTGGTTACTGTTTCTCATGGCTTCTTTGATGAATTTCACTATGAGAGTTTCCATTTTCCTTATACAGCCTTCCTCACTTTCAGGTCTCTCTACTAGTACCAATAATAATAATCTTCCTCTTTTATCTAATAAATACCAATATCCCTTTCTCTTTATTCTTGTTAAACTTCCAAATTTGTTTTTGTTTCCCATAACCTTAATTTGTGAGCAATACATGGAGATGATTTGAATAAAATTGGAAAATATAAGAGACTATTCAGCTTTACTCATGCTTTGCTTTGCAGCTTCCATGATTTTAAATAAGGGTGAAATAACTTAACCATTTTTTTAGATGTGATGATGTTAATTTTGTAATGAAACTGGTTGTGTAATAAATGTTTGTGAAAAATGCAAAATTATTTTACCCTTATAAATTAAAAAGGGTATTCCTCTGGCTACTACTATCACTAATAATAATAATTTTTATTCACTGTAAGCAATTACAATTGCATGGTTTTGTCAGCAGTCAATACATAAAAATCATCAATACACAAAATATGAATACTTCATATTAAAATTCAGTACATTAGTACAATTTTATAGTTAAAAAACTGGTAGTATTTTAACAAAGACCTTCATAGATGTTTTTCCTTATAGAGTATTCTTAAATTTATCAATTGAACTTATACCCTTCATATTTTAAGGGAGTGAATTGTGTAGTTTGGCTCCTTTGTGATAGGGACCATCAGTATTAAAGCTGGTAGATCTTGTATATGTATATCCAATTTTGATCTGGTATGATGTTGGTGAATGTCACAGTTTAGTTCATTTTTTTTCACAAACAGTATAAACTCATATACATATATATAAAGAAGGTAGGAGCATAATTTGAGACAGAAAAATGTCTACAAGATTCCCTGCATGGTATCTTGAAAAAACTCCTAATGGCCTGCTTTTATAATTTAAAAATTTTTACACTATGGCTCAACCCTCCCCATAATACGATATAAGGCCATATACTAATGTAGAGTGAAAGTTTGCAAAATAAACATTCTAAGAATATTAAAACTTGTGCTAAGACTTAAATATCTTAGCTGATAAAGTTTTACTTAATTTAGATATCAATGTTAGTGTTATGCTAAAGCACTATGTTAAAGTACATTTAAATACCAAAACAACAACAACCAAATGATATCCCCAATGGTCATTTTGTTTAGCCTTGAAATGAATAAAATTAAGCAAAAACAATATTTAAGAAGTCATCTCGGGTTTCCCACCAGAGCACTCAACAGCCCTGAAAATAACCCTCGGGTCGAGACGTCGGCCTAAAAGGAACCCTGACCCAGTGGAAAACCCAAGAAGACTTCTTAAACATCATTTGCTGGGAAAGCATCAATCTTAAAAACAACATTGGTGAGAGAATTTAATGGTGCCAAGATGAAAGAACTTCATATAATAAGCCTCATAACACGGAAGAGGATCATATGAAAGAAAATGCCTAATACACTGACACAACAAAAGAGAATATATTGAAAGAAAGAGTACTAACAACATTAAGTAATATATCAATTAGATTTAAGAAATATTTGTTTTTATTACAAAGGCTCAGGATGATAACGATGGCAAAAATTTCACTATTACCACGTAAAACTATATATCTTACCCATGAATTAGTTACAACGGTAAAAGGAAACAACACAAATTACACACATTAGCAGGAAAAATCAATTATTGGGATTACAAAAGACATTTCTCTTTTACAATTTTCTGTTTTATATGTGTTTAAACTTTATTAATTGCTGGGAGTAAAGGAAGTAACTTTGCAGTTTCCACATGAAATTTTATTTTCCACAACCATGGTTTCATGGCAAAGCTACATCACCAAGTGACAATACTCAGAAAATTCACACTATATATATTCGAAAAACTGTTGAAAAAGGAGGGGGAGGGGAAGGATGGGAGGGTGGGGAAGAAAGGAAGAAGGCATGGAAAGGAAAGGCAAATAATGCACAGGGGAGGGGGAGAGAGGGGGATGGAGGGAGTTAATTGGGTGGAAGGGTCATGGAAGGGGAGGGGGGTATATTGGTGGGTGGGTAACGGGGGAGGTAAAGAAAGTGCAGGAGGGGGAGATCGGAAGAG
>WURS02000017.1:5305533-5317689 GCA_011762765.2 Rhinocypha anisoptera | reverse complement strand
TCATGTATTGCCTTATTGACGATGTCTATGTTGCCTGCAACCTTCTGGATGAATAAAAATGACTATGACTATGACTAATAAGATCAAAAGCTTTAATTATATAGTTTGTTGTTCAGGTTTTGGACAATGTTATGAACAAGTTCAAAAGTGGCTGAGTTTGTTTACCTGCCATTCCTAAATCCATGTTGATTTGGATGGAGTAAATCATGGACAATTAAATAATCATTTACCCAAGTATGGAATAGCTTTTCAAACAACTTAGAGAAGACTGACAGTACAGCTATTGATCTATAGTTTTCAGAGTTTGACCTGTTGCAATTACCATCTTAATCATTATGGCTGGCATTGTACTGCAGGAACCTCTTCATTCACATTTCTGCAGCATTATGCCCACTTTTGGAATTATCCTGCTCTTTAGACTTCCTTATTCAGGCCACCTAAGTTCATCTTTTGCGATCTTCAACCTACAAGTTCTGACAGGCCTGATTTCTAAGAACTTTTATTTATCTCACACATATGACACTCTCTTGACTAGTTCCCACCAGGAAATGAGTGTGGGACTGTTTTACATCTAGAATGTATTACTCATAAGATTACTGGTATGTTATTATCTGAGGATATGGAAACAAGTTGGAAGGCTACTAACTGCTAGTCAAGAGAATGACATGGTGGTTTTCTATTGGCTTCCCCACTCCCCTCTAAAAGAATATTATAAAATGTCCTTGTATGAGGTGACCAAGTGATAATACACTCTGGATATTTTTTTATGTTTTTAAACCATGAAGATTTTCTACCTTTGTACACATCTAGGGTGTGTCCAGTGAGGCAGTAAGTAGCAGAGCACCCTCTCCTGATGAATTCACTCCATCCCTGGGTCAGGTGCATTGCAACTACATGGTAGTGTCTGAAATAGACATTACCCCATCCAATAGTCTGTCATCTTCTGAAAAGGTCTCAAAATCATCAAATAAAGGTAATCTATCTCCTGAATTCCCCCAATCATTATCTCATTGTATGATTCTGAGAATGTAATTTCAAATAAGTTGGTCCACATATCTGACTGACTTAAAAATATGAAAATCAATGCAAAATGTATCACTCATTGTTAATCTGCAGAGGAAGGTATATTTTCATTTGCTTCAGCCACCTTTAGGTTCATTGATTCACAATAGTAATTGCTTCTGTCCACCTCCACCCCTGTATTTCATTAATACAAGAGTTCAACACCATTTCCCTTCAAGGAAGCATTTCTATAATAAATGGCCCAGAGGAATTTATTCCCTGGTTCACATTCTACGACTTTTAAGTATAATGTTTAGTAAACTTAGCTCTCTTTGCCATCCCAGGTTTAGTTGTCCTTACCTTTTACGAGTTATTTGCTTTCTTTTGGCCATTTAAAAAGCTGTACATATAAATTGAAATTGGAAAATAAAACTGCTTGATCACTTAATCATTGCAGTCACTTTCAAGAGGAGTTTTCCAGATATCTTGGGAAGTGAATTATAAAAAACAATATTAATTAGATTAATACTTCAAAATTTATATTGACTATGGGTGAAAATATAAGTTGGGATATACATACATATTATCACTCAGTTTTTCTTTTTCCTAGAGATCTGGCATGTAGTTCTGATTACTATGCATTCCAAGGGATGAGTATATTTTATGAAGGGGATGAACAGAGCATACTTTTTGTTACAAAGTTCTCATTGAATACTAAACCCTGAAATCATGCTATTTCTGATGATGGAAATTAATCTCGTTAACATTAATGATGTTTTTTGCCAAGAAGCAAACTTATTAGTCCAATGAAATCAAATCCTTTTTGAACCCCCTATGACTTTTATATAAGATGCATTCAAAAAAATTCTGATATACTTCCTTGCTTTCAGACAGAAGTGCATTTCTCTTGATGAGGCTAACTAAAGCTTGTTGCATTTATAATGTTTTGTGTGGGAAGAGATTTTCACCATATCTATTTTTTGTGTGGGCAAATCACAGTTTATGCTGTTATATATATCATATACAAACCACTCATATTAAAATAAACATGCTGCTACACAAATGGCAACTCTTCAATCTTCCTCTTTTGTAAAAAGTCTGTATTCATAAATTGACATTTTTGTGTGTTCTATGTAAGAAATATCAACGATTGTTTCATTATTTTCCTGGAATATAATTTCTGATTTTTCTTTGTTTTTCATGATCCCAGAAGAAGTACTTCAGAAAGATGGGCAATTAGAAGACACCATATCCTGTGATAGGATATCACTTAATTCTGAAAAATTCTCTCCCACAACCCTAGTCAAAGATTTAAGTAATGAATTAGATTCCAAAGCATCTCTTGAGCCTTGCTCAGAACCCAATGGACTGTCTGATGTAGAGAATGGAGACTGCAGTGGCAAGAAGTCATAAAATTGATCAAGTACCCTCACTGGGTAATCCATTTATGAAATAAAATATTTTTATTTGTACAAAATTCCCTGAGCATGCAAGCCAGAAAAGACCACTGGAGAAAGAATTTCTTCAGGGACATGTACTGTGTACATTGTGGTGATATTAGCTTATATGTTTTTTAAAAGTGACCTGAGTATTTGATGAGGAGAGGGGTAATGTAGACTGTATATGCTGCTGCTGAAAAGGAAATTTTATGGCATCCCAATTCTCTCGCCATGTCTTTTAATCACAGAAGTATTGTGCTGAACTGGTGAACCATCTTGATGGGGCATTCTCAGAAGTGGCTGAAATATTTTTTATTCCACAACCGGGAAGATTGTGAACAGATTTATTAATTTCAAAACCTTCATATCACACTTGAAACCTCTAATTAATTGGATACTTTACCATGATCAAAATGCATTCCATTTTTTTTGCAGAAATTCATAATTCATTGTAAATACATATGTAAACATTTTAAAAATGTCAAATACGTAAACTATAATGGAAGTGAACTGATAATATTGTTAAATGTTATACATATATGTACGAGCATGAAATCCTTGCTGAATGCTGTAAGAAATATTGCCATTCATTGTAAAACATAAATGAGCATTACTGACTTAAATGGTCATTATGTCCAGTGTTCAAGAGCATAACTTATAACTGTGTGTCATGTTATTCATGCAATGAAAATCATTCCATTGCTGTGTATATTTATCTTTTAAGTTGCAAGACCAGATATTTTTTCAACTCATGTAGCTTAGTTTATGTGTTTTATGTATTAATGTGTCCTTTGCAGCTTGATGATTTTTAAATGTTCATTTTGAAATGTCGTTAAAAGTACTTACAACACCTCAGGATGTTACTTGATGTTTTCCCACCTACTTTAAAAGGAAATGTTATGTAAAAATTTGCCTAAAATTATATGATACAGTTGTGCCATATTGATGTTGAATGTTTGACAGAAAATCTATCTACAAACGTAATTTTGAGAATAATTATAGCAACTAGTCAACCAAGGACTTCCAGTTCTCTTTAAGACTGTAATGGTGTGAAATCATCCAATATTTGACCACTTCAATAGAGGAGACTTAAAAAAAATGTGTGGAGTGAGAACAATTGACTCTATCTTGTTTTCTGAATTTATATATTAATCTAAAACATAACTATGTATAAATATAAATTGATAAATATATTTAAAAAGCATGAATTTTATTGCTACTAATGATGATGATGTGCAAACAAGGTGAAAAATAATTCCTACCCATAATGCCCATTCAGTATGAAAATATATTAAAACTCTTTCAAGTTGGTAGCATATGAAATACTTATCAGTGTCAATTTATTTCAGAACTTCTGATGTATGCTCAGATGACAACAGTTTCCCCTCATAACTTGTGTTATCCTCAGGTCATTGTGACTTCAACCAAAAGATGCCTCTTGTAACAGAGGTAACTATTACCTCAATGTGGGCCAACACAGTTGAATTCCTAAAATGAATAGAATCTAAACTTAATAATCACAAGAGAAACCTTTACAGTCTGATAAAATAGACATTTTCCTTGCTTTGAAATCTTTGTAGCAAAATGACAATTTTAAAAAATGTCTCTTTAATATAGAATTATTTTATTTTATAAAAAAATTACTATCAATGAGATCTTACAATTCAGAAAAAATATATCACCAAATAAGCAACTCAGACATATTTTAAACAATTAAAATGTTGCTACAGTGAATATTTATGACAGTAGAAGTGGTAAAATAATTATTATTAGCTTTGAAAATGAAGGTACACTTTTTTAGACCATTCCTTCTACAGAGTCAATTTACTGCAGACCATATCTTCCAAATTAAATGACCATTCTATCATGTGGATGTCGCCTTGGCTTAGGATAGCCAGAAGAGGACCAGATGAACTCTCCCAAATATCCATTCCTATCACTGGTTTTTTTGCAACAGTGTGACACCAAAGGTAACTCTGCAAATCCAAACTCAGAAGATCCTCTGGAGTTTGAAAATAATACATCACTACAGCACCTGTTTTAATGAGGAATAAAATTAAATTAGATTTTATCTGGAATGTCCCTGTAGGACAACAAAATGATATGTTTTACTGGCATTGTAAATTAACTAAGTGCCAGTACATACCTGATTCCATACCAAGTATCAACACATTTCCATAAAGCAGAATTGTCCTTGGATAAGTGTTTAGAACCTTTTCTAAGTTGTACTTGTAATACTGGTATCCATCAAGTGATATAAACATGCTATGATCATCTGGAAATTTCAAAGAATATACACTTACTCGTACAACTTATACAAATACTGTAGCATTTTTCCAAAGGAGACATTTGCATAATGATAGGGAAGTGATTCCACCAAAGAGAAGATCAGTAAAACAATAACAAATAGGCATCTATAACCTCTATAATTATTATTCACAATATTATAGAGTCATAAGTAAAATCAGAGGAAACATTAAAAACTTAAATATTAAACTAATTTGATTTTTCACAATTTTTCATAACTAGGAATTAAATATGGAAAGTCATCAATATTAAAAGGGCCCTTTTCAATAAGTCACTTGATGTAAAATACTCACCTGTGACCCACAGATAAATTTTTTCCCTCCAATTATAAAATTGTACGATTTCAATTCCATCATAATGGTTTATTTTGGCTTTTCCTACAGAACCATTTTCAACAATGGTCACATGAACTTCATCATTCTCAGGGCTGCAAAGCACTGTCATTCCTTCCCCGCCCGAAAAGAAGTCAGTTCTCAAAATTGAACCCTTCCTAGTCATACCTGTTACCTGAAATGAAAGGGTAGGGTGTAATTTACTTGTCAATACCGATTCAAATATATAATTGTTTCATTTTTTTGTCAAGACAGAAAGAACAACAAAAAAGGCAACTAAAAAACTTGTTTTCTGTAAAAATATGATGAAGAAACTAGATGTGGTTTTAAGATAACAGCATTTATCAATCTCCACAGTTCCATGTGAACATATCCTTCTGCATTTCACGGATTAGGCAATATTGCCTGTTCTGGAAACCATCTTGCCCTTGGACACCCAATACTCCTTTGGCCTCTTTGGAGGTTTGTATGCCAGGGCAATTCTGGGGAGGTGGTCCAACTGCATTCTTCCTGAATGTTTGCACAATTTGATTTAGTATTCTTTCAGTTTGTCTTCTAATTAAAAAAAAACATTTCAGTTTTGTCTTATGGTGTTGTTTTGAATTCTATTTTGCTATGTGCAACCGTTTACTGTTCTTAGGAATTTCATTTCAGCTGCTTGGATTGTATTTATTTTTCTCTTTGAGAGAGTATCCACGTTTCACTCCCATATAATACCATTGGGACGTCCAATATTTTACAGAGTTTAGTCTCTCTCGTTGTTTCACCCTCTCAAGGTTCTAAGACCTCAAAAAACACAAAGCCAAAAATCCATTTCTTCAAAGCCCCAATCCCCAATGCAAACTGTGCTGTTTGACATATCAAATTTTGATGGAATTTTTCCAATGTCATCAATCTTATTCCCAATTTAGTAATAAAAAGAGCAAGTGTTCAACAAAAATATAAGCTAACTGTGACCTTTGAATAACCTTAAAAACACTTGAACCTTATGAACACTTGCAAGTAAACCAGTAACCTTGATGAAAACCCCTTTCTGATTATGCAAACCCTGAAAATTATTAAATCAGAAAATCAAATCCCAAAAATGGAAGGTCAGCATATTTAGCAATGGTGAATAATACAATTCAAGATTTCAAAAAACCATTAAAGAGGACTCTTTTAGTGCCATTACCTGGTATTTTCCAAAAATGCCAGGACTTTTTTGATAAAATTGTATCTTTGAGCATAGACATTTAAATAAAGCCTGCCTAAAAGCATTATGGTGAAGCAAATTCTTTTTATTTGCACCCTAAATAATCACAGGATACATAAAACAATTTATTTTTGTCATTTTTTCTTCTATAGAATAAAAAAAATATTTACTTAAAAAATATCTGACTAATAGAAGAAAGAACGGATGTTTTACAGGTGTATTGCATTGGTGAAGGCTCTTTGGGTTCTCCACTCTCTCTGCATTTCTGCTGATGTTTCGATGGACAACTCGGCCATCGAAACGTCGGCAGAAATGCAGAGAGTGACCCGGTGGAGAACCCGAATAGCCTTCACCAACACTTTGGTTTTGTATACTAAATGAAAGGAATATTTCAAGCCAATCATTATATCAATCAGCTTGTCACATTATTGAAATAAAATAAGAAGAACAATTCCAAAACAGATTGATTGACATGTTATTCCCGTGTGTAGTGTTTCCACGTATCAGTATTAGCTGGCTCCACCACGATTCCATCGAAAGTGTCGCCTCTCGTTCTCCGTCTCCCGTCCCGAAGTTCCCTCTCTTGTCGTGTCTCGTCCTCCCACTCAACCAAACACAAATTTCATCGTCAACTCCCTTCCGTTTCCCTTGCCATCCATTCTCAGGACACCAATGCAATTCATTTTAACGCTAACGTTCACTGACATACTTTATCGTTGACTCTGTAGTTTGAGTCACCTCTAACTAAAATGGGCCTTGCATGATGTACCCATCACTTTAGCATGCCTTTGTGTTCCGAAATGGTGGGTGGACCTGTTGGGGAGAATGCCCACTGACACTTGATCAAAGTATATTTTTATTTCCACCCCAGTTGGACTGGTTTATCTGATTAGATTTCTCTCTGACAAATCGGTGTCAAATGACCATAGCTCCTTATATCCACTAACAAATAGAAATAATACTTATAACAGTTCCATCTACAGTTACATTATAATCCTTCTACTTAATTCCTCTTACGGCCTTACTCCTCATTCATGATACATCACGCCAATGCATATATTTGGGAGTGATTTCATTTGACACAAAAATTATCGTACTACTCTAGATAGATTCTAGCGATACTTGAATACTTACAGTATTCCTTTATAAGTGTTTGACCATGTTGTAGTCACAATGCAGTTGTACTGTGCCCTGCAGAAATATATTAAGGTATACCTGTTTGTTACATTTTGTTTGAACTACATGCTGGTGATCACTAAACACTATCAACGACAGAAAACGTTTGATTTTTTTTTATTCTAATTTTTTAAGCCTACGAGATACGGTGACTAACTATTTCACGATCAAAATGCCTGAAGGAATATATTGTAAGTGCAGTCGTATTTCTTTTTCCCAATGATATAACACAATGGACATTTCAGCTATACTGAATAATCTTCAGGTGCATATGAAAGATGTTACGTGTAGTACAAAATAAAAAATTAAAGTAATAGCTTGTCTCTACCTATCTATACCTGAAGCTGATGTAGCAAAAATCATGTGTCTAGGTCTACATATTACATTTTAACTCGTGAAAAATTGAAATATTTTTGTTACGAGAATAAGGTGTTTCCTGCCAAAACTCTCAGGATTATTTGCTTCCTTATTTCTTGCTTCACTACACATCACACACACTGGCACTAATTTCTCCCAAAAATGACTGATTATGGTGTGGAGAATGTTTTTCTGATAAGCAATTATTTTTTTAATTTTTTTCACGTAAAAATTTGGGTTATTTCGTTTTGCTTAAATTTTTTTGCATTTTACAATACAATATTTCATGAAGATCACAAATACATATTACACAATTACAATAGTTAACAATATAATTTTACAATACTAATACAACATATAATAATACAATAATAATGCAATACTAATGCAAAATATAAAAAACAATAATAATGCATTGAAAATACAATAATTATACATATAATGCAATAATAATGCATTAGTTATACAATAATAAAATATATTTATGAAGTATATTTATCAAATTTATAAATTTTACCATATTATTTTGATACTCTGGTCGTGCTATGCCTGTAATGGGCTTGTCAGCTGGTTTATGTTGAGATAATAAGTTGAAATAGGTAAAGAGTATTATGAAATATTTACAATTTTAAATTTTATCAATATTTCTCCAATAGCCATTTCTTTATTTTTTCTTTACCTCCCCTTTATTACTTAAGTGTAATAACTCAGTTGGCAAGTTATTAAATATCTTAGGTATAATGCCGATCACCCTATTACCACCATAATTATTAAATAATTTTGGTTCCTCATAGTAATAGGCTTTTCTACTCTTCATCCTATGTTATTTATTATATAATATGGGGCTTAGTATTTTGTCTACAAACAGAGACAAAATCATTCGCACGCTGTGGCTGTAGAAGAATAAGCAACAATGGACATCAGAGCGTCAAATGCTACTTCAACATCTTACAGTACACATCATCATTTTTCACCCCACACTTTGTTTATCTTTCCAACATGCAAAGATGAGATCAGAATAAAGATCAACTCTTTTCCTAATAAATTCTTTTCAGGACTTGATGATATTCCGATGTCTATCATCAAGGCTGTGGCCAAGGTAATAGCTCTTCCACTAGCTGATATTGTCAACTCTTCTTTCACCAGTGGACACTTTCCTTCTATTCTTACACAGTCCCATATAACTCCAGTTCCTTAGAAAGGCAGCAGGTCAAACTCCAAGAACTGTAGACCAATAGCAGTACTGTCCGTGTTCTCTAAGTTGTTTGAAAAGCTATTCCAAGTTGGGGTAAATGATTATTTAATTGCACATGATTTAATCCATCCCAATCAACATAGTTTTAGGAATGGCAGGTCAAAAAACTCAGCCACTTTTGAACATATATTCATAACATTGTCCAAAACTTGAAAAACAAACTATACACAGTGGGTGTATTCTTGATCTAAGTAAACCTTTTGATCTTATTGACCATAACACCTTAAACTTAACAACTTAGGAATCTCAGGAATTCCTCTAAAATGGATCAAATCTTATTTAACTGACATGCAGCAAATTATAAGTATTTCGTACAAAGAAAATGTTCACACACTATCTGTAAATTCACTTCCCCATTTTAAAAATATTGGTGTACACCAGGGATCTATTATTGGGCCTCTTTTATTAATGACTTGCCGAATCAACTGTATCATTGCAAAACATTTATTTATGCTGAAGACAAAACGTCACTAATCTCTGCAAAATGCAAGAATAAAGTTTAAGAATATGTCAACAATAGTCAACAGCAAACAAAATGCATCAGTGGTGCAAAACTAATAATCTTGTTGTAAATGAGGATAAGACTGTTCTCATTAATTTCCATAACATAATGTCCACAGGATAAGCTACTGCCTGATACCAATTACTTAGGCAGGGACATTTCTGCCTCAATAATATTCACACTAATGATGACCTCAAACAATTAGCTCATCTTGCTTCTATAACTAAAAAAGTCTCAATTGGTACTTATATGTTGCAGAAACTTGCTCCCATAGTATCACTTGAAATTTTGGAGCTGATTTATTTTGCAAATGTTCATGCCCACCTATCATAAAATACATTATGTTTTGGGGGGCTCAGGTCTCTCCCTCAAAGTCTTTTCAGCTCATAAGCAAGCCATTAAAGCCATCCATAGAGTTCCCATCTGAACCCCTGGTAAACCACTTTTCCCTGCCATGAAAATTCTCACTTTTCCTTCTTTGTATATTTTAAGGTGTGAGTGTTTTGTGAAATCACACCCTGATATCTTTCCTATTATGTAACTCTGACTATCACACCTACTCAACATGCATTAAATCCAACATTCACACAAATCAGCACTTTTATTCACTTTCTTCAAGAGTCCTCACCATTCTGCCTCTTTGCTTTTAATATAAATTACCCTCGAACATCAAAGCTATTTCCTCTATTAAAAAGCTGAAGCAAAGAGTTTCCAATGGGTAAATGTTTCTATAGTGTAAATGAATTTATGATGCATACCTAATATGTTTATGTTTTTAATCTACACTAAGGAATCTTGTTACCACCTAAGTATTGTGTACCTTAATTGTGACGAAGCGATGTAAAATATGTTACCTGCAAGCAAATAAACACTATTATTATTATTATTTTTTTTCATAAATTGTCTCCCTGCCACCACTAGAGGTAAAGTGGAATTAAGAACTTGAGAGTCGCGAGAGTGTTTATATTTCCACCTGATTTTCTAGGGAAAGTACTACAAGAAAACAATAATGTAAGAATTACTGCTGGGTCAAGCAATTGACAAATGTATGCACAAAAAATACAGGAAGTTGAGGGACAAAAATAATAATAATTCAACCTATGCACAAGTTCAAACGTTGAATCTGCTTGCTGTTGAAGTAAGTATTCATAAAGTTGATTTTTAAATTTTTTTTGTTCTGAATTTGGCCAATATGGCAATTGCAATTATTTAGCAGTTGTTCTAATTAAGGTATGCCACTCAAACCTCTTTACCCATCATCAATCGTTGAGAGTCTATAATGTACTAAATGTACGATTGGTTGTAGAAGCTCTACAAGTGTTTCCTTCCCAATCTCTTGCCTTTGTAGTATCTCACTCTGTTAAGTATTCAGTTTTCTGTCCATCATGCATCATCCTTGGGACACCTCTAAGAATTCTTCCCATATATGTTCCCTTCAAATAGTCTTTACTGTGATACCCTGCCTCGAGATGTTAGTTTCCATTTGTATGCAGTTGAGACCTCTCTTTTGGTGAACTCTTTGAAGTATTTATTTGGTTGTTAATCAATTAATTTAGGATATTTTCCTATTGCTTCATGCTCTACTTTATTCTGTTGTTTGCAGGCTGCTATTGTCTCTATAAAATTAATTTTATTATTCTCCAAAGACCATATACAATAGAATTTTTGTGGATGTAGTATTCGTCACACATGCAACTTTTCACAATAGATGTAATACAAGCCAAAATGATGATGTATATATGTAAAATCAAAATGCAGGGACATCTAGAATATATCCATTTAGGCTGAGTCATTCAAATATTCTCCTTAGGAATAATACAATTTCTCCTGAAGGAAACTTTGGGCTCTCTGTTTAAAAGTTCCCAAAGATTTGGTCTTTTTTATTTGACAGAGCTGTTTGTTAAAAAAGTTGATGCCTTTTTCTTTAGGACAAGAGCTAGAAGCCCTTGTTTTAACAGCACATTGATGAAGATATTTTGGTCTCCGAGTCCCATATATAGAATTCATAGAGAATTTGAATAAATTTTGTGGAACATATTTCACTGAGAGCATGATGCATACCCTAGGGAAGGGAAGAATATTTGATTTTTAAAATATGGGTCTAGATGGGGAATGATACATATATAATAATCCTGACTAATCTTTTTTGTAATTTGAAAATGTTTACTGCATGAATGGATTTTTGTTCCAAGTAATAAACTAGCATAGTGACAAACACTGTTTCCAAACCAAATTTCCTTTTCCTTACACCCAGAAATGATCAAGATGCACTTTCCCTCACAAACCCTGCCCCCCTCCCTCCACTCCCCTTCTGTTAATCCCTCTTCTTCCATACTCCTTCCTGATCGTCACATGGGTATATATTCGATGCTCTTTCCTGTATGTGTGCCTCATGATATTGACTATTTGACTAAACTGGTGGTTTCAATAAATATTTGTGGATTGTATATTATCAGGCATAACTATGTGGAAATCCATTTCTGAGAAAAGGAACAATGTACTCCATATTTTTTTCCACTCGATTTTTAATTTGGTACAACTAGTTTCAATGCTACGGCATCATCATCAGGTACCTAACGCCGTAGTATTGAAAC
>WURS02000017.1:5280697-5297273 GCA_011762765.2 Rhinocypha anisoptera | reverse complement strand
TCTTTTTTCATTCTCTCTCTCTCTCATTTTTCTCTCTCCTCGCCTGTTTTCCCATTCATCTCCGTCTTCCCCCCCTCCTCACAGCGCCAACCTCAATCACACTATTTTCTTCTTCTCCCTCCCGCGCCCCCCTACTCCCGTTACTCTTTTTTCATTCTCTCTCTCTCTCATTTTTCTCTCTCCTCGCCTGTTTTCCCATTCATCTCCGTCTTCCCCCCCTCTCTCTCCCTCCCTCTCGCTTTACTCCTCTCCATTTTCCTGTTCCCTGCATGAATTCCGATCATATTTCCTCCGCATCCCCGCTACCGATACCTCCCGAAGGAATCTGAAAACGATCGGCAGGTCCTTGCGCGTATACATATAAACTCGCACACACACACACACAATCCGGACCGATAGCCTCTTGTCACTGTCTTCTTAGTCACCCAACTCCGTTACCCCGCTGTCTTTTGAATCTTTTTCGAGCTATTTATTTCCGCAACAGCATTCCATAATCTCATTTCACAGTCTGTTCACCTCTCTCAATGCGCCCCCTATTCGCGGATTCCATTTGTCCTAGTCGCAGAAATTCTGAAAAATTCCATGGTTTAGGCGTAGAGAACGTCTCCGGTCTAAACGACTATTCAACCATTTTTCACGGAGAACCGGTCTCGAAATACAGAAAAACACAATGCTATTCAGTTTTTCCAATTTGCTTCCTTCCAATAAAAATAACATAATAAATACCATGTGTTTATACGGATTTTCTGTTGATTGGCAGTTGAAGGATTTTGGTTATGGAGCTCAAAATAAAAGTTATCGAAACTTTATCGGTATAATACATAGAGAAATTGGTTCGCAAGCTAAAAGCAGGGATTGGAATATATTGAGAGTTAAGCACAACTCTTGTAAAGTTGATAAAATAAGAATATTAAAAGTAATACGAATTTTCAAACACAAATAGTACCATAAGTGAATTTCTTATCCACCACTATCAGTGTTTCATTCATGTATAATATTTTTTTTCTGCTTGGTGGAAATTTGTTATTCTTAGATATTGTAGATGGAATTGTGCGTGTTCCTTTCTTCTTACAATCGCAATATTTCAAAGAGTATTAGGCAATGGAAAACTTATTTAATGTTACTGCCTCTAATAAACGCTTACTATCGTTTCCTCAGAAAAATGCTTTGAACGGAAATAATGTTCCAATAAGTATCAACATAACAACTTAAATAAAAGGTGACATACTAAACTTATTTTTCATTTTCAGAGATAATAAATTGATGTGAAGAATAGTTCAATTATAGTATATTGTAATGGCATAATTTCTTATAATAGCATAAATGTAAATTGAAAACTTCCCTGCATGGAATGTTACTCAGTACTACCCAAGTTTGAGGAGGGATTTGATTCAGTATTTAATTAGAAATGAGTTTTTCGTCGTATTAAATGGATTCACAGGGATAATGCGTAATTTACGCCCTTTACAATTACTCTGTTATCAAGTGAAGTGACTATTGAGAATTTCGGTTAGGTTTTAAATAAGCTTTCATTTAAAATCAGTTGTAGAACTAATTTCAAATCAATATCAAGTTTGAAGGTATTTTGACGAGGATTTAGCATTCATTGAATTTATTTCTCTTTTAACCGAAGATAAAGTGAGCATTACTAATTAAACTTTACTCTGTTGCCCTTCCGCCACGTCATGGCATGGAAAACGGACGAAAATGGTGTGGAAAATACTCATTACCAAGAAAGCGTTAAATACCGTACGTGATCTTCAGGTTAAATCAGTCACGAAGGTACCAGAGAATAATTAGTTTTCACCCTAGACGAAAAATAGCTTATTATAATTCCAATTTCCACACACCACACTTAACAAACTGGCAAATATCAACAGCATTCCTTTTTGGAACGCAGCACGGCGGAACAAGTATTCTCTTCGGGACATCGCCCGGATCTCGAACTTACCCTATTAGAGTTCTTGATGTAATTACCACCGTTCCACACGCATCTTCTCCCTGGGCCTCCAGAAAATAGCTTTTCAACCCTGACCGCCGATTTTATTCTCGGCATCACCCCGTCCATATCTCTCCGACCGCCTCTCCCCCCACGACAAAGCCCAAAGTCAATCCCTCCCGCGGTCACCCTACCCCTTCCCTCCTCCTTCCTATGTACCCTTCCCCAATTACCACTCCCGCCCTACCATCAGTGCCTTCATCTTCCCTCCCCTCCTGTATCCCTCCCTCACCCTCCACCCACACTGAAATCCCTTCGCTCCACTCCAACCCATCCCCAACATTCTCCAACACCCCCTTGATTGCCCTCTCCCTGTCTTCCCACTTAACATCATCCCATCGCCCACAACTCACTAAATGAACGGTAATAATAATAATATACAGTAGAAGTCCGCGAGTATGGCTTATAACGAGAGTATCGCTATAGCGAGCGATCGTTTTGCGTTGGTTGGTCCACGTGTTAAAACATAGGAAGTTCCGCCGGTTATTACGAGTGGTCACACCTTCACTATCGTTATAGCGAGTAGATTTTTCCATAGTTGGTGTTTGGGTTGCATAAATCGCAGGATTAAAAAAACCCACTCATTACATTGCAATGCCTCGCGAATCTAAATTGTAAAGAAGACTTTACGAGAGACTTTGTGATGTTTTTACGAGAGAAGACTTTGTGGTTTGATGTCACAGACTTTCCTGGGGAGTGACTGAACAACTTATCTTGGAATATGTGCGCCAGTCTGTAATTTCCTGGTACTATTTCGTCTTTATAGCCGATCAATCGGAATAAAAGAACATATGGAGCTGTGAGCTAGACTTGTAGACAATGCAGGAAAAGCCCATTTGTCTGTGTTGACCTTAGCAGGACGGCCAATCTCTCGACCCTCCTTTTATTTATGGAATTGTAATTGTTAACCGCAGGCCATAACCTTATCTATGATTGTTCACGAAACGTAGCCAAAAATAATTCCAATGGGTTAAGTAGATTAGTTATGAGTGCATGACTTTTGGTGACGATATTTTAAAATATTTTTAATGAAACGATCTATTTTCAATACATTTGTGGATGGATTGATAAACTACTTCATGGCTCATTTTTGCCCACTTTTGGTGCCGTTATAAATGCCGAAAGAGGTGAATTTAAATGACTGTCGGTTATAACGAGTGTGCGTTATAACGAGAGATTTTTCGTCATTTATCAGCTCTCATTATAGCGGACTTCTACTGTACTTTTTTCTAAGTTTTCACCAACTAAAGGCCCTAAATACCACCACCTAATTATTTACATTCTTAATCTAAATGTACATTCCTGTTCACTATACCATTGTATTCAGTCAATCTCACCTGAATTGCTTCTAGGCCTATCATTGCATTCACAGACATCTCTATTGAAAAGGATCATACTTCCTGGGTATACTTTAATTTTCCTGCACTGTTTGTCTACATCTCCCTGACTCTGTTATTTTCCCGTGTACTGCTCTTTCCACCTTGTGCCCTTAACCTTATTATACCATTGATTTTGTTTCAATTCCTTCTCTGACTTTTTTTCATTTTTATTATAAATGATTTATGATTTCCTTCTTGTTCTCCTTTAGTAATACTTCTTCGCCAGCTCTGCCATCCTGTCTTCCCACCTTTGTTCTAATTTTGTTTCTCCCTTTTCGAAGTCTTTCTACTGTTTCCGTGATAATGTCCATTGTTTTCTTTCAATGTTTGTCTACCCTTTTCTTTAGCCTCTTGTGCCTTTTCAGCAGCACATTACCATTGCAAATTTTAACAGAAACTTAGAAATAATTGACATTTGCAAATCGTCGCATTGGGTGCAAATAAAGTGACGGGCAAAATTCTCATTTGCAACTTGGTACCCATGTATGGAAAGCAGACTTCTTCATATAATCCCTTATGCAAGAATCCAGTCCAGAACTATCTAAATCTTACTTTCGATCAATTGGCCATTTTTGGATGACCCGTATCTTAAAAGGAGCACAATGGAAGATAGTGACTTTCCAAAAGAACTACTGTGAGCTGCCAGTTATTCCACCACCTGCTTAGCCTGGGGAAGGAGAATGAGAGAGAGGGAGATTTGACCAGAACCCCTGCCTCAGGAGTATGCGCTGAGGAATTACAGTCATTTGTGTCATATTGACATGAATACATATGTACTTTGCTCTATAATTAAGATTGTAAGGTTTAAGGCAATTTTTGGGGTTAAAAGGTGAATAACAATGACAATTTAAAGGGAATGGTTGAGTCATAATTATTGTCTCCCGCAAAATTGATCAGGGATTCTAACATGCATGCTGGACAGCATTTTCCTTTGTACATTCATCATCGCTCACAAAATCATAAAAAATTGGAGACCTGTGAACAGTAATTGACAAAGTTCCAGTCAGGGTGAAGTCTTCCACCTTCGAAGGCTGCAGTAATGAAGGCTCATTTGAAGTTCATAACGGATCAAGAAATAATTGAACCCTCTTCATCAAACTGGGCCAGCCCTGCATTGCATATTCCAAAAAAGAATGAGTCTAGTCACTTGGTAGTAGACTATCAAGTAATGAGTGAAAAATAAAGGTCGCTGATCCTATACCTTCAATCAGGAATGCTTAGTAGTATTTTTGTTTATAGGGTGCTTCGACGACTATGGTCATTTCGCACCTCTACAATTCATTGAAAAAACCCATCTGCACAAATACAACATCCATGTCCTGGGCGGGATTCGAACCCGCAACCTTTGGGTTAGCCGGCGAGCACGCTACCCACCAGGCTAGAGGAATACTTTTCAGTATATCTCATTTGCTAAGTTAACTTGTGATGACTGAGGAGGTTGTGGCCAACCCTTAAGCAAATACACCATATTAAATATTGGTGGTCAAGTTACTATAGCTTTAGCAGTTGAGATACAGTGAATTATAATTCCTGTTGGTATAATATTGACCAATTAGTTTACCACAGGAATACAAACTCCACCATTCTCAACAATTCTGTGTACTTGGAAGGAAAAACTTTTGGCAATTGGTAAAAGCAATAAATACACAAAATAATAAAGGTCGTGCTTGGGTCCATATGAGGAGATACAGAACTACATACCTAGGCATACATTAGCAAGCTTACCTGAGATGAGCTACAGCAAAAGACGAGCAGCAGGACAAGGGGCAGGGCTACAACGACGAGGTAGAGGGCCCACAGCCACGGGTGAGCATTGGTGTAGGAGATGATTCTCATAATGAGGCCCTCCTGTGGTGCGTTTGGGAAGAGGGAGGTGGGGAAGGGGAGGTTTAATAATCAATGCCATCGCTACTGGTTACAGGGATATAATATTTACCTCCGATGCCCTTCTCCACAAGTACCAGATATAAATGGAGACGGGAACCATGCAGTAGAGGAAGTAGAGCGCCCACCAACCAGGTTTGTAATTCATGGCTCGGAGCATGCGTCCCCACAGTGAGCTCTGAGCAATTTCAATTCAAGTGAGTAAGAAAGCAAAAGACTATGAGTGACTGTGGAGCATCATGGTTTGACAATGAAGACTACCTATCCCCTTCATGATATACCTTGACTGCTGGTAATGTGAGATACTAAACATACCAGAGATGACACTGCATCTTTCAAACCATGACCTCTTTGGTTCTCGTGCTGTACAAATTGGGTAAATTTTCTGCTCACAACAAAATCCTAGGTGAAAATGGGGCAATATAATAACCAAAAGATATTATAAACTCTCATCAATTTAATAAAAAAATACTTGATGAAATGAATTAATTGTAACGGTACTTCTATAGGGAAAGAACCTACAAGTCTGGGAGGAATTTAACATTGTTATGCCAACATTGCTCACAAAAAGATCACTTATGAGTCAAACAATGTTGCCCATTTTATAATTCAGTGTGATATTAAGATTATGGGATGAGACTTATATATGAACTATTTACTTGATGTGTGTCAATAGATATAAAGAAGGTGAAACTCGAAATATTATTTATAGTTGGCATTTCACCAAAATATAGTAAAAATTAATTATGTAGTTTCAACCAAACAAAATAAGTTATGATAACACTCATATATAAATAATAACAAAATAAAAATAATAATCAAACTATTTATTATGCGTGAATACTATAAGTTAGGTTTAACTTTTACACACACAGACATTATCAGCAACTGAACAAGGGGAATTAAAAACTACTGTTGTTTGATTTTAACAATGATATATTAATTAATGGGCAAAACATTCTAAATAAGAAAGTATTTCAGTTGAAAGCAAGCAAAACTGTTTTGGAAAAATTACATTAAAAATTCTGAAGCTAAAATAATAATATGAAGGAGTAAACAGGAACTGCTTCAGATGGGAGAAATAAATTTAGTAGTGAATGTACATGCAATAACCTTTTTTGTACTAGACTAAATCAATGCTTCATCTTTTCCAACATTTAATTTATTCACACGTTCCTCCTATGGTGGTTCTTCAAAGTACTACACTGACTCTTCATTGTATCATTTTACTTTCAACATTACTAAGCAACCACATTCTTCAACTGCTCCAAGCAGTAAATCCTTCTCCTTGGGTAATTGTGTCATTCCCTGTTTGACTTTGCTCCACAGCCATTTTCCTTGATTCTCAAATTTCCACAGCTTTTGTTAATGATTGTTTATTCAGTGATTTTATCTCACGTAAGTCAACATTGAACAACAGGACACACATGAAAAATCCAGATTTTCATTACTTTTGACTGCCGATCATTGTTTCAAAGGTAATTGATAATTATAACTAACGGAACTTGCTTTAGTTGGCGACAAGATGAGATATTGCCACTACAATGTTGTTACAGGTCAGCTGACATCACAGTGCTAGTGACAACTAGCAAACCTGCATGACAATTCAGTATACTTAGCTTATGGTAAAGCTAGGGATGGTTGAATCGGATTGGTCGGATCCAAAAAACTGTGGATCTTACATTTCATTTGCTACAGAAATCAGATCCGAAGACACAAGGTAAAATCAGATCCAGAATGGAGATTTTAGATTTTGGTGGCTTAGAGATCGAAGCACCCCACACTGGTATTAAGCATAAATCTCACAACTTTATTTTAAAAATTGTTATTAATAGGTCATTAGAAATGAACAGTTTATCAGTTTGAAATGTTTTATAATAGTTTTCTCAACTTCAAAATGAAATATCCACATTCTGACACAACAGTGAATTCAGCAGCTACGACCGCCATCATGGAATTGTTCACTGATGTGCATTGTTTCTGGCTTTGTTCGATAGAAGGTTGGGTGACTGTAAATTTGAGTTTCATCTTTCATCTCATATTAGCTTAGAGATATGCCTTTCAAAACGTGTTAACATTTTTCACTGGACCCTAAGAATAACACATGTACAGTTTGTATGTACTGAGGTTTAAAAATATCTTGTGCAAATGCCAAGTATAGTCTGCCACTATTAAAGTATTTGTGTACAAAGCACACGATAATTTACAAGAAGTGTGGACAAGAACAAGTACATTTACAATAAGTTGCAACATGATCCCTTCTATTACTTTTGTTTGTTATTATAAGTGGTGAGAATTTGTTTAATCTGTAAAACTAACAAAATTTAGGATCAGAAAATAAATTAAATTTAAATCCGAAATGAAATACAAGATCTGAAATGAAATCCAATTCTGGATCTGGATCCGAAAAAACCTGGATCCCTCCATCCCTAGAACAATAGTGGATTTCACAGTTTTTATCAGTTAAGGTTTCTTTTTGGATAATCCATGTACATTGCTCAAAGTCACTGTAATAAAAATCATTAAATGCTTCCCCAAAAAACCAAAATTTGACAAGTAAAAAGATTTTTACCACTAAGATATTTAGTTTTAGGTGTTAGGTCCATAAGAAAGCCATTAACTTGGCAGAATCCATCAATAAACTGGATAAAGAAAATTATTTTTTAAAAAACAGGGTTTACCAAGATTTGCTTTTCAACAATGAAAACATCAGAATCCTGATGCTATTGACTTAGAAATAAACACATTTATCTAGTATGTTTAGTACATCATAATTTCTTTCAAAATGATAGAACATGCTAAAAAAAAAGGGTCACACAACTCACAGTATCCTGGTCTAACTTCTTCCGCTTCAGGTCGAAGGTATCTGCAGCCCACTGCTCTGCCACGGACAAGTCATCTGTGACAAGGATGTTGTCAAACAGAATCAGGTCTGACATGGACCACAGCTCAAATCCAATGGCGCTCTATAAAATAAAATGACAAATGCTCAAGTTCCAAGTCAACAAATGTAATGAGAATGTTACTGTAGCTCAAACCAATCCACTTTCAACTGGTTGCCTTCTACCAACAAGAATTTAACCAATTATTCTTTTAATGTTCATTCACTACAATAAGGAAAAAATAAATACATTATTACGTGTCTCTTTGATCTTGACTGCCTAAAAATTTATGAGAGGATAGAGGCAGACAAAATACATGGACTTTTTCTCCCTTCCACCATACTAGCTAAATACAGAAGAATAATATTACAACCAGTTCCCCATGGTTGGTGCACCAAAGCATGTGATATTTACATTACATTCATGATAACTTAATCAACAGGTGAGAGGAAATGTGAACTGGAGAGGGGGAAAGTTTTATCGATAAAGCTTTAGTGATGCTATGCAGCAATTGATTTTCCTTTGCCCAATTCCAAGGCACTCTTTTCCTTCAAATCCTCAATAATCTCATTTCTCTTCAGTCTGTTTTTTTCAATTTTACCACAGTGAAAGGGTAAACAATAACAATTTCGTTATCCTGAAAAAACTGTAAAGGCTTTCATAAACCCATCTTAAGACCTCAGATGGTAGGTTACTTATTTCCGACCTTGGCATTGAAATCTCCTTGAAATTCTTTGCTTGGAAGTGACTCAAGGATTTCAAATACAAATATTATTATCACATTTAATGTTTCTGACCATGGGTACGTTCTTCCACTATTTTGTAAAATTATATAAAAAAATGAGAGGGGGAGCAAGTAGTTACTCCTTGCTTGGGCATACAGAGAGTGCTATTAATATGTATATACACGCAAACACATGCAGGGGGGTCTTGCTAGGGGAATCACTCACAATTGCTGTCATCCTGAAGGGGTGCTCATCATGGAAGTAGTCAGGATTTGGTATCTTCCTTGGAGCCCACTTTCCACGGTAGGCTGGGTTGTCAATCATCGGGGGCCTCCACTTTCCACGGTACGCCGGGTTTGGTACTACAGGCCGCTTCCATTCCCCACAGCCAGGGGCCCCCTCGCATATAGGATTTAGCACCAATGGGGCCTCCCACTCACCGTCCATGTCATCATCCCTGTGGGGAGGGGTGACACAATTGTGATGCCCACTTGCATTCAAAGAGAAGGGCCATGAGACCTTTCATACACCAAGGTCACAGGGTCCAATATCCATAGATACATTTCTTCAGATGAGAGAAAACAGAATGGCTGTGACAACTATCATAAATTCATTCCAGCATATTAAACATAGAATATTAGCAGATAATATTACAATACTTAGGGTCACAATAGCCAGACTAAACCCTTATAACAGAAACAATATAATAGGGAAATTGATTAAACCTAACTGACATCAGTAGCAAAACCTGTGACCAAAGTTTGTCCTTTTCTATATTTTCAGTTACTGAATCAATTCTATTTTATACTAATTACAATAAAACTAATTTAAACATGTCTCTTAGTTAAGATATAATCATTTTGTCAAAATGGAAAGTTTCATGAAAAAATGAATGAATTGAAAAACTAAAAGATTGATACAAAGTCAATAGTTTTAAATGTAATCTTTTATGTTCAGAACCTTGCAAGAAGGATTGCACCCAGTCATGTAGTCATTAAAACCAAGACTACACCTTTGGTTGGAACTGTTGGAATCAGCCAAATGGACAAGGAGAGAACTTCACAAATGATACACGAAGAGAGCCCGCACTACCACTTAAATCCCACCCCTCCTTTGAGTGTGTATGTATTCTGTTGTGACTTACCAATTCGTACCTGATGATGTCGCAACACAACTTAGGTCATATAATAAAAATCTTTTATGTGGAATACAAATATAATTAAAAACTGAAGCATCAACTTTGTGGAAGGATTTCATTGTGATAAAAACAACTTGGTGACCTCCTTGGGTTTATTCAATGCTACATTTACCAATACAACCGGTTTCGGCTGTCAAGTCATCTTCAGGTACCTGATTTTTTTAACCATTTCAGTGCTATGGATGCATATATATGTGTTTGGTCACATCAGACACATGTTTTATCATATACCTGTAGTGCCAATCACGCATATATGAAGGTTTTTAAGGTGGTGCCCTAAGTGCTATGGATGCGTATAAATATGTAACACAGTGCAGAAGCATTTAAAGTCCAAAACAATCATGCACAATGGGGATATTTAAATGTCTCACACTGCTGCATGTAGTGTGAGTTGGAGGGAATGCTTAGCACTGAAAATGTTAATAGTGGAACACTGAGTTTATTTCTTTCAGTTCACAGATTGATAGAGCTGTGCAATTATCCATTTGCTACATGTCACTCTCCACATATATATCATGCCCTACGTTTAAACAGATGTTTAAGATATTTATAAGCACATATGGGTGTATTTGCACATAACTAAGAAATAAAATCTACTATATTCCTCCGAATACTCTCACCCCCCGCTCATCTTTTTCTGGAACTGAAACTCAAAAACCATTTTAAGCTGTTATAAGCTCACAAGTGAGCAAGAGTGATTGTTTTATTTTAACATGGAAAAAAGTTCCAGCGACATATAAATATGAGATGGGAACACTTGAGCCTCTGAATTTAAAAGAATAGTATTTGGATTGATTATACTTTAATAGTAACTAAGAATTTTATATTTCTAAGTGTAGTGAAGAGATGGATTTTGTTTTTCCATGCATGTATTTTGCAATTACTTCTGTGTTTTGTATCTAAAACACAACTGAAATGTATTTTGTTCATCTCTGGGAATACTCTTACTAAGATACACAAGTAGTATTGTTTGATCATTACAAAGATACATTATAGTAGTAGGTAGAAAAGTTTACTTATATGGGAGTAAGAAGTTGCTAGAGTTGTCATCATAGAGATGTAAGAAGGCTAGGCTAAATATTCTGCTAGCAGGGAATAAATTAGAACAGGTAGAAAAGTTCATTTATTTATTTGGGAAGCATCATAGAGTAAAATGGACATTGTGGCATGGATATTTGACAAAGAATTGCATTAGCAAAGGATGCCTTTGCGAAAAGGAAGGAGTTAATGAGAGGGACCCTAAATAAAGAAATGAAGAAAAGATTGGTGAAAAACCTTAATACGGAGCTTGGCATTATATGGATCCGAAACCTGGTCCATGAGGAAGGATGATGATCGTAGATTGGAGGCTTTTGAGGTGTGGGTTTGGTGACGGATGGAGAAGGTTAAGAGAACAGAGAGGAAAACGAATGAAGAAATGTTAAAAATGATAGGGGAGGAGAGGAGTTTGCTCTGAGAAATCAAAAAAAAAGACAGGAAAGGTGGATGGAAGGGGTATTCAGGGGCAAAGAGGAATTAAAGTTAGATGTTGTGTGGCCAATCTAATTTAAGGCTCATCAAAAACTAACCTAAAATGGTAGATTACTCTTCATCATCACATTAGTAGTAAGTAGTAGAGTATAGAAAAAGGCACCCGGAAGAATCTCCACCTTTTTCAGATTTGTGAGTCGTTGGACAAATCTCGCTGGTAAGTCCATGCATGGGACATATGCTCACCAGTCATCAGGTCGCTTCGCAGTTGGGTCTGGTATCATCTGAGGCTCATCATCCAACCAACCATCAGGCTTCACAGCACCTTCATCAGGCAGCTGGGCCGGAGCATCCTCGTCCCAGTCATCAGGCTTCTCTGCCTCAGGGTCTGGGATCTTCTCACGGTCATCCCAATCTTCTGGCTGGGAATCTGTAGGGTCATCAATCTCAGCCGGAGGATTGACCTCTGGGTTAAAGTCCTCCAGCAATGACCCCTCGTTCACAACCTGATTGCCAAAGGAAAAGAGGAAGATGGTAAGGTGTGGCAATATTTAAATTATGATAAGGCAGCATCCAGAATGTCAAGTACACATATGCAGGTTTTCCAAGCATAAAACTCATAAATTAGCGGCACCAATTTTTCCAAATTCATTTTAGACATTGCATTTCCAATGAATGCACACTAACAAACCATACTCGATTTGAGAACAATGAATTGTAAAATTGATATATGTTAAACCGAAAAATGGGTACAAACCCAAGTACTGAAATGTGAATAAATGAAATAGTCACACTGATAACGTGGGTTGGCGATGACAGTACCACCATCCTGTAATCACTTTCATCTCATATGATCCAGGCACATGAAAAATTAGATTACTGCACTCTAGAGTCCATTGTTAACATATAGTTTAAAATTTCACTTTTGCTTGAAATTGTTACATTATACATCAAAATATCTTCATATGGATGCCATTTAAATAATACTGATAACCTTCTGAGAATTTATGTCACGACCTAGCACTAAGCATGAGGGTAAAGAAATGTCAACCACCTTCACTTGGGGGACACATCTTGTTGAAAACGATAAAAAAGTTAAATCTTCCACAAGATGCATTTCTTGCGTATTATTATTATGGGAACAGACAAGAAATGTCATATAATTAGTGTAATCGTGGTCAATAACATTCTCAAACTGAAAATATGAATATTAAATTGGTTTTCTGAAAAAATAACTAGGATGATTTTATAAAAAAGTGTATTTGCAAGGATATTTTTCAAAATTCAATCACCTTCAACATAGTGTCCGTTAGATATCATATATTTGGCCCTTCATTTTTTCCATTGGTTAAAAAATCCAATGTTTTTCTTTTTCACTTCTCCAGTGATTGTTTTTCTTTATCTCTTCTATATCCTGAAAATGTCTAGCTTACAGGTTCATTTTCATCCTTGGAAATAAAAAGAAGTTGCAGGGTGCCAGTTACATTGAATAGGGTGGGTAGGGAACTGCTGTCATTTGGCTTTTGGCCATAAACTGCCCAAAACTCAATGCTGTACTTACAGGGCCTTTGTCACGGTGGAGAACCCACTCTCCTGATTACCACATTGCATGCTAATATATCTTATTACCACACTAAATGGCTTTCACACTCCAAGGTTGCACCATATACTAAACTACCAGTCTTCTCACTGTCCTATATTTCGGGAAAGTGCTTACACCCCTACTAATGAGTCAGATGAGATTATTGGTAAAATTATGGTATATTCGTAAAAAAAGCTGTACATATTATGAAATATATTTTTTGCTATTAAAAACAGAGAACACATTGAAAAGTTATTATCATAAAACAATGATAGTAATGTATAGATAGATATGCAAACATTTAATTAAAACCATTGACTTAGCTTAGTGGCTCCGAGTGATCACGTCATGGTTGCTGGCGGATGCTGTAATGTTCTCATTGCACAAAAAGAACTACAATGCATTAAAAAGCTGAGGTGTTGAATCATTAAGGTTTTTTTCTGCTTGAACGAGCAGAAAAATGAATTCATCATTTTCAGCAAGAACAGCATTATCTCTAAAACTTTAGGCATTTGCATCCTCCTCCTGGTGGCCTTCCTAAGGACATCTTTCGATAATAATTTAAAGCTCGTTCATCTTAGTTCGGATTCACAATGTCAGTTAATAATTTTAAATTGCGGTCTGATTAAAATATATTTTTAAAAGTCTCATGTTGCAACATTGCCATGTGAGAGTAAATTTGGCAACATCGCACGAACACCTTTTATGTAACTGGACAGGGACTGCCGAATCACTTTCCCATAGCCCTTATGAGAGTAGGGAAGGCTGATAGTCTAGTCTGTGGTTGCACTGAGTATGGATTATGAGAATCTTAAGTAATGAAGATTCAGGCGTGAAGTTACGGAGTGCTGAAGTATTCAAAGTGAAAAGGAATAGTGAATTTTCCCAGAATAAAGATTTATTATTACTTAAGGTGTTACTACACCGAAACTTAAGTAATAATATATCTTTATTTTGTGTGTATTAGCTATTCCTTTTAACTATAAATGAGAATCTTAGTTTTTCTGTGCTGTGTGTGAAGGATGTAAGGACAACTCTAATTTTTATTGTTGACTCTTTTAATTTAATTATTTTCTTTGTTAATATATAACAGGCAATATCACTAACGACTAGATTTTGGAATGTGTATTGTTTTTAGAAGTCCAGCATCACTTTTTGTTGGAAAAATATAGTATGCTCGAAGGTGCTACTGTTCATTCATTAGTCACTGCAAATGTGTTCCATTCGCAATAACGGACGGATGAATAAACTGAATTTTTCATAAATGTGGTGATTTGTTTATAATTTCTTAACTTCTATTATCCTTCATGCAAGTGAAATCGATGGTGGCGGCCAATACATTATGGAATTCCATGGTATTTATGGAAAAAAAAACTTCGCAGATCCACACTAAAATATTTTATTTACTTGGTCGACATGTTTCACTACAGTGTAGCATCATCAGGACCTCTGCATTTCACTACACTGTAGCATAAGGTCCTGATGATGCTACAGTGTGGTGAAACATGTCGACCAAGTAAATAAAATATTTTAGTGTGGATCTGCAAAGTTTTTCTCTCCATAAATAAAAAAATCCTTCATGCAAGTTTGGATTATTTAATTTTTGGAAAACCACAGAGATTTTGATTATAACCATTCAGTGACACTTCATGAAAAAGAGATAGAAATATCCCCCACGTAAAAATATTACATGTCAAAAGGAGTTATTTGAGTATTACTACCATAGTTACTCAACATTGATACAATGCCTTTCAATCATCAGAACATCGTTCGCTGACATACCACTGGATTTCAGTTTTCTAGACCTTCAGCTCTAATCATGGACAAGTTTTGGTTGACCGCAAAAATAACTTAATAAAACTCTCACCCAAAACAGCACCTTGGGTTTATTAGTAGTGGGTATCTCCCAAAAACACTAAGCCCTAGAGTGTATCTTTGACTTTCATCACCCAAACTCAGGTACAAGTTTGCTGCTTTCAAAATAAGTGACATGCCCACAAAAGGCATTCATGGTTTGCCTTCAATTTCCTTCCAGACACTTGCTCATACACTTTCACTGCCCAAGTTTTGTTTTCAATTTTTGTTCCTCTATGTGCTTGGTTGCTTACACACATTTGATTATTCACTGGGGCATATATTATTTTTGAACAGGGATATTATGGTTGTAAAATTCCCTGTTGCAATTCTACAATTTTGTGTGATTGTGGTGGCAAGGCTTTGGATGCAAATAAACAAACAATGACATGAAGGTGAAATTTTAGCAAGTGTGTATGTTGATGAATTATGTAACCTGTTTAATTATGCAATGAAGAGAGCAGAGAGAGTGAAATGATAGAGACATTTCAATTAGTAGGAAAAGAAGAAAGTCATTCTTTCATAATTAATGACATTGAAATTTATGAATAAGTGATGCCAAATAAATTTATGGAGGTTTTGAATACACAGGAAATAAGAGATATAAAAGTTATTTTGGATAAATTGGAAGGAATACCTGGTGAAATATCAGGCCTACCCTCGGACTAAAAATTATGGATGCCTGGGTTTAAACTTCAGTCACAAGAAAACGGCCCAATTTATCTCAATGTAATTTAAAGCAAATTTTAAGCTTGTTTTATAGTGCATGGTATGGTATAAGACAAACATTTTTTACCATCTTTTCTTGAAATGTCATTCGAGCATAAATAAATGAAGTACCCATTTTTCCCCTTCCGGAGCAAACCTGAAATTTTAAACCTCTGTAAAATCACAATTGAGATACCTACTTGCACCAGACTTTAATAGAGTCCAACTGCTTAGAAATGGTCCTTCTCAGTGAATGGTGGGTGGAGCTACGAAGCCTACCACCCCTCCCAGTTTTGCCTCCCCTACTTTACTCTCTCACTCACACAATGGAGGGGAGGCAAACAGTGTTGCCAGTTTTCCTCAAACCGGTGCAGGGCCATTAATATAACTTAATATATTAATAAACTTCTTTATTGGCATGTTTAACATGGAAAATAACATAACTCCCTACATTAACAAGCATAAGCACGCAAAACTGAGAGAGATAGAACTCAAACGACAAGAGTTGGCAACTATGCTAAAGTAATGCTAGTAGGGGAGGCAAGAAATGGGAAGGAAGGAGCCTGGAGTGGGGGTAGCCAAGAACAGAGAGGGGTTGCGTGGAAATTTTTGCACGGGACCATTTCTAAGTGGTCGGATTATGTGGAATAACCCTTTACCAATAGGTTGCCAGCTCTAATGCTGTTTAAATTAAAACAAAATAAGTTGTTGCAAAAGCTGTAAAACAACTTTTTCTCATCACCAGGAGGATGTATACAATCGATGACTGCATTGTTGAAAAGCTCTTCTTTATTGTATGAACAAGTAAGTAATGCTAAAGTACTTAAAGAAGAATCAGGCGAGATATAGTGGAATAACGATATATTCATTTTGAAAAGATAAGGCAGATTTCCAC
>WURS02000017.1:5261760-5275059 GCA_011762765.2 Rhinocypha anisoptera | reverse complement strand
TACTCACCAGATCTAGCCCCAAGCGACTTCTTTTTGTTCCCTCATCTAAAAATTGCACTTGGAGGACAGAGATTTTCATCAAATGAAGAGGCAATCACCTTTGTGAACAATTATTTTGCAGAGAAAAACGCCGAGCACTTTTTGGACGGGTTACAGAGATGGGAGCATCGCTGGGAGAAGTGTGTAGAGTTACAAGGACACTTGAAAAATAAAAAAAAAATTTCAGAAAAAATGTCTTGTATCTTTGTTGGGTCAGAAACTTTTCAGACCAGCCTCGTAGCTTCATGGTTTTTACATAGCTCTGCATCAATTTTCTAGTTGGATAACAGTTTTAGTGGCGTTTCAAACAGCATCTTCAGGACTGATGACATGAAGATGTTGGTTGGAACAGGTCAGTCTTTTCTCTCATCAAAAAGTGTCATGACTAGTGCTATATGTTCTGAGTGAAATATGTCGGGCAAAACCACATGGAACTGATTGACATGATCCCTTAGTCATAATGTTCTAGCTCACTACACCTATTTACAATAGAGCTTTCAAAGAATGTTTATAATGTGTGAATATAATAAAGCATTCATCATGAGCAATAAATTGGCATCAAATTTTGGTGATGCGTGTGCAGAGATGCAAAGTTGCAGAAAGTGTATCGGGAGGAGTTTGTGAGGCATACAAAAGTTTACGAGTGGTTTAAATGTTGACAAGATGGCTAAAAAAAGTGTTGAAATTGTTAAATGTCTGAGGAAAGCCATACCAGAAAAGGTAAAAAATTGAAGATCTAATTTCATTTATGTAAAGTAACTGCCCATGAGTTATTTAAGGAGGTTAACTACAGTTACAATTCAGTCAATTCTTATCAAGGAAAAGTGCATGATAGAAAGACTACAAAGTTTTCACACTCGGCTAACTAAAAAGAAAACTGGTTATCAAATGAGCAAAATTTCCTTGGCTGTGTAGACAGTAGTAAAAACTTTTTGAGCGTTGTAATAGGTGAAAAATGGGGTGACTATGGCTATGACCGTGAAACCAATATCTCTATGGCCAAAAAAAGCATGAATGAATTAAAGCAATGCGAATTGGCTTGAACTTGTCTTCAACCTACAGGGCAACATTCATCATGAGCCCTCTCCGGTCGAACAGTTGGAAACAAGGAGTAATACGGTGAAGTACTGCTTCCAGTGAGAGATGATTTAGTCGACAAATACCAAAATTTCCTACATTTGATGAGTAGCCACCACATCATGACAATGGACCATCCATTGAGTGCAACTATAGCGTTGCAGTTTCTGGCCCAAAGCACAAAATTTCACAGATTTGATAGTCACCATATTCCCCATATCCTATTCAAAAGGAAGATTTCTTAAAAAAATCAAGGAATACAATGAGGCAACTACCACCAATCTCAGACAAAGAGTTTCAGGCACACTTCCAGGAAAGAAAACAACATTGAAGTGTGGTTTTGACAGTCAAATAAGAAAATTAAATAGCATTAATACATTGTGACTTTTATCCTGCTGGCCACAGCACTAATCCATTTTAATCACTCTTCATAGATAAAATGCACTACATTGCTGTGTGCCACCTGGCACACACTCTGCGACCCCTGCATTATACCCTTGTGGTAGCTTGCAGGGTATTTTGTAGATGTAGTGTACACCACCTGCTGCTTTCCCCTGTTCCACTAAAAATAAATGTTAATAAGTCAAAGGCAATGATTCTTGGGATTAACTCTGAATATCAATTGGCTGTCGACATTAAAAGGTAAATTTTCATTGATGGTGAAGTACAGCGAAAGTATAAAATACCTTGGAGTTATTATTGATAGGATATTAAGATTTGATGAACAGGTTGATTATACTTGTAATAGAATTGCCAAAAAGATTGGCTCTATCTCTAGAATCAACAAGTTTTTGACAAAAGACAGTGTGGAAAAAATTTATAATGCAATAGTCTTGTCACACTATCGATACTGACCAACTATTTTATTCATGATGACAGGTTATGGTGTACGAAGGCTACTCATCGCTCTATTTTGCAAAATAGAGCGATGAGAATCATCCTCAAATGTGATAGGTATACCGAGATTAATATCATGCTTGAGCAGCTAAATTGGGTTAACATCCAACAAATGTTGGACTTTTGAAGTATTGAAATTTATTCATAAAATCAATAATAAACTCTACAGTTTCAGGCTTCACTTCGTGGAAGAATATAGAATCCATAATAAAATAACTTTATACTTTTCCACAGACAGACAAGTCTGTGGAAAAGTACAAAGTTATTTTATTATGGATTCATAAAATCAAATTTGGGTTGATGCCACCATATGTAACAAAATTGATTCTCACCTATTGTGGCGTTCATAAATATGCCACAAGAGCAAAAGGTGATTTCCACATTCCCTATGTGAGTTAAGCTGTGATGCAAAACGCTCGTATACATTTTGTACTAAGAATGGCTCTATTTGCAAATAAAAACTGAGATTATCATTATTTTCCAGTGGAGAAGTCAAGGGGGAGGGAGTTTGTGGATTTGTGGTGAGCACTAATAATGCACACCACACTCAGAAAAAAGGTTCAATGAAAACTAGCATTCGCAACAAAATGCTCCATAGGTCAAAAGTTGAATAAAGTGAATTCTACCATACTGTGAATCCTGCAAAAGCAAATATTTCATAGTCATAAAAAGAAACTTAATATCAAGTTTGCACAAAATAAATAAACATTCAGTAGTGGGGACATGAAATATGATTTTAATCCATATGGAAAAAATAGGACTATAGATCTATAAGACCATGTATTCCACCTTAAATATGTAAGAATGAATAAAAACATGAAATTTTTGACTATTGAATTTTAATGCCAAATGTACATCCTTCCACCTGCATTTGACTAGGAGATAATTACAAACATTTTTAATGGACACAGGTCATGATAATATTTTTTATGCCTCTTTTAAGTTATATTCCCATTCATAAGTGCCATTTCTGACAAAAAGGCAAGGCTTATACAGAAAAGAGCTTCAGAACCACTCAATATTTGGAAATACTAAGCAAGCATACACACTCTCATTAGGTAGTTTCTCAACCCCACCAGCAGATCTATCATCATATAAACACATATCAAGGGGTACTTTACAAAACATTCACAAGTGGAGTGTGACTTCCTGTATATATAATATTCTATCTTTGTAGGGCAGGTACTCTTATGCAGTTTTGAGCTTGAGATTTCCTTCAAGCTATGGAAATTCATCTATTAAAAAAAAATAATTCAAGATTCTTTTGCAAATAGCCATAGGAAGGTAACCTTTTCACCAATGGTAAAAATTGGCATGGTGTCAAACTGGTAGTCTGAATGTTTACAAAAAGTCGATGAGTAGACTGATCAGGATGAATAGAGCATTCCAGAGAGTTGAAAAGGCCTTAACTTTCCCTTGTCTCCATTCTAATGGTAGAACACACTCAAATTCGAAGTAATGGAGTGGCCAGGAGAAGCACATGCTCTAAAAATAACAACAAATAACTAGTTTGGAGGAATGCTATACAGATAAATTTTATGACTAACAAACACTCTACAGCCAGACTGGGCAATATGCTCCTCTCGAGCTAAAGAAACAAGAAAAAGATTTTAAACCAAATGTAAGAAAGTGGTGGTAATACTCCATATTCTTTTTCAGATTAATAACAAGCATGAAGGTAGTGTTATTTGTTAAAATGATATGTTTTACATTTTACACCAGTATATGAATTAATTTCACAATCTAGCCAAAGTTTGGAGGGATTTTATATACAAGGTGTTGACAAGATTGTCAGTAGAATACAAATAGCAGGTAGCTACACCAGTATAAAACTAGATTGGCACAGAACATTCCTTAAAATGATTTACACTTTGGGCATTTATAAAATATTAGGGAACATTCCAAACAGTAAGCATACACTCACCATTTTAAGTTCTAAAGCAACAGAAGTGGCCTTTTCCTATTGTTACACATACCCAACAATGAACATGAAAGAGGCACATTCACAGCAAGAAGACAATGAAAATGCTGTAGGATCAGACAAGTACAGTTATGGAAGAAACACAAGATTACTTTTGCACTGTTTGCTTTCATAAATGTCAGTCAGTCACTTATTGGAAAAAAGAAACCTTGCATTTCAATGGTTACTAGGTGGAAAGAATATGTTTATGCCAAGCTCTCTAATGTGGTAACTAAGGAAAACCCTGGCATAACAACAAGTGAAAATCACCTCTACCAATACAGCAAATATAACTAGTATGAAACTGTCCTCAACGTCCACTTGACCACACACTTCATTGTCACATCACAAAAATAATTAAAACATCACTCTCATAACTGTACATGAAGTCACAGCAATGGACCCTCACACCACACAACCTGTGCTAACGAGTACCTCTTATATAAATGGCATTATTATTTATTCATGTTATCTGGCAACACAGAAAAACACAACTTGGAGGGAGATATAGAATTAAATAAATACACACCTAAGGTAAACTTATACATTACCAATAATGGCCTTTCAGCAAAATCCCTTAGTTGCCACCATCAAGTAGATTACTTAGTAAATATAATGAGATTAAAAGCCATATCCACCTTCTATATCACTATAATACAGCATAATGCCTGTTTTCACAGCAAAATAACTTGTGCAACACTGAGAGGCTAAACTTCCCATTAATCACCTAAACAGTTTAGTTAACCCGGTGAATAAGTAAATGGCTAACGTAAGTTTTTAGCATGGTAGATGTTGTGTATTAACTATACAAATAAAGTCTAGATGAAATAACGATATATCTATCTACGACAAAGATTCCAAATCCAATATTTTAGTAGTTTTAAAATGCTTATTGCAGGACAACAAAAACATTATCAAATAGATACATTTACAACAAGTGTTTTCTAACTGATAAAAAATGAGACTTCACACCGATCCCATGAGGTATAACCAAATAAATAATTGCCGTTACATTAAATGCTACATCAGACACAAATGGCCACAACAAATACTTTCTCATAACATGCACTAGGGACATGGGAATATATTACCAGTTAAGAATGTAATACTACAGAAGTTGCACTGAACTACCCTTTTGTTAAAGTGTTAATCAAGGAACATTGCGTATCTTTGGTAAAACCTTGTAAAATGTGAGAAAAACGTGTTTATCTAAAAGTGATGAGTTAATAACCCTGACATGTGTTGACTTTGAGTAGCTTGACTATTGTCTAGGGAATCTGGCTAGCGAGGATAACTACAGGGAATGGAAAAAATATATTTAAATAAAGAGCAATTGAAAAGTTAAAAATAAAAAAGAACAGCTAGCACACCAAGGACGAACGAGAAGCAAGTCCACGTTCCGCTGTACACTGTAGTGAGGCAGAGGGGGGAGGGGTAGAGCGAGGGATGCACTACCTCCAATAGAGGGAATGATACAAGAAACCTGACATCAAATCAATGGCAGTTAAATGGCAAGGCCTTCTTGCATGAAGTTTCTGTCAGATTCAATGACTGTATTAATGAAAACACCCCAACAATAACCCCCCCACCCCTCCTACGTTTTGGTCAGTTCCACACTGCCACAAAACTAACGTGAACTACAGTCAAAATCATGCTGATATGAGGCACACTAAAGCAAAAGGCAATTTACCAAAGCACTATGCCCATAAACCACCCTTAGTGACAAATATCATGTTCAGAATAATATATTCCTATTATTTTTTTATATATATATATATATATATATGTCATATATATTACATAAGGCTTTTGAACATGAAAATGTCATCTGTCAACCTATTATATAAATATGACTACATATTTAGTCTTAATGTTTGCATACAATTGTACTTTCTTTGAAATACACAACAGGTAAGCGATAACCTATACCCAGAATCAGTGCATCGACCTATAACATTAAAAACTTCATCACTGAAGTGTGGTTATCAAAAAACCTAATTATATAACAAAGCCACTTAGTAAGGCTAGCTGATTTTCTACCACAACACAGTGGACACCTCCTTCAAATTCAGGAACCAGTTAGTATAAATGGTACATACACAATAAACATCATTGGAAACTCACCTACAAACACCATGACAACTTATCTACTGGCATGTGAAAGAGGACTAAATTAACTCCTCTCCCCCACACTCCTTTACCATTCAACTCCAAAAATATTGTTTATTTTACATGATTAATATAATCACTACATTATCACCGAGTGCGCATGGCAATGGGATTAGAACCATTTGAGTTTCCCCCACAAAATACATCAAATAATAGTCAAAAGTGAAAAAAGTACGTTCTTGTAAGATAAAACCTGGCATCCCTATTCTTTTATTAGCACTAACAATTGGCTATTTAAATATCACAACTATTGACTTCATATTTTACAAACCAATCCCCCCTTCCTCCCCACTTTTCCTTACTCCCACGCAACTATTGAAGCATTCACACCCTCTCCCGCCACTGTTCCTCAGCGGCATTCATCCTAACAAACTGGAATCTGACTCTCGCTCACATTCACTCTATCTTTTCCCCAACACACATGATCGGGGGAAAAATGGTTGGAAATGCTCTTAAAAATAGAAAGCAGTGCAAGCTTTGAAGGCATAATTAGTCTCAAACAAATGCAAACCAAGTGTATCAACAGCAGAACTGGCCAAGCAGCGCAACCTGCAAGCACACCTGCCTGCCCCTCACAATAAATTTCACCGAATTAAGGCATAAAACTCCCACAAACCACAAACACGCACAGTCACGCAAAGAGCCATGCAAATCACACACACAATCACATGACAATGTCTTATATCATTATTATTAATTACAAACACATATATAAAACAGAGGCACATATCTTGTAACATGGAAACAGCCTGAAAATTGTGATCAATCACAAAAATATTTACACAAAGAGAGTGAATGTAGTTTGGATGTTAAAAATTACATACATACTACATTAATTGTATTTGGAGTGAATAATTTAACACGCTAAAATTCCATAATTAAACAAAGTAATACGAGAAAGGCAACAGTATCAGTGGAGGCCACGGTGGCCAGTTGTTAATCCTTTTAAATCACATTATGTACAAGTTTTGCTAAAAAATCTGATTAAGCAGCAATTTCTTTAGGTTCATTACACCTATGTACAAAAATATCAACCATGGAAAACAATGGCATTATGAACACCATGAAACACACTGCTATAAGTGCGAAGGGGCTTTGTGCCCTTAAAAGTGACCCAACCTTGCCCAGAAGAAAAAACAATGTTGTAACAACACTTTTGACCATGTTTTTTAAGAAAAGTATTCAATGTATATGATAATACATTAGCAGTCGGATGAGGAAGAACAAAAACAAAAGGCAATGTCAAAAAAAATTGGACAATTTAAAAATATTACTTTATAGAGAACATGACCAAACAATCCAATCGGAGACCAATCAAACACTCATAAACATCAGAAGAATTCATAAATACCTATTCTTTTTGTCATGACGTCATTTGTTAAGGTGCTTGGAACATGATAGATGTCAAACTGTTTAGCCGAGACACACACACACAAATGTATATACATATATGTATATAATTCATACATATATATATATATATATATATTAATAACAGCAATATGTGTGCTTTGTGAAAGACATTAAATCTGAATAATTAGACAAAGAATAAAAACAGTAATAATGAAGAGAGGTTTGTAAAGGAATCATTTCGAATCCCTTCCCATGCTCTTTTGACTGGCTTATTCAGCAAACCATAAGTGTGGCTGGTACTGTGACTTGGCAGGGCTGAGGGGGCCGTAGCCATATGAAGCTGCCACCTGGGGGTGTGCTGGGAAGACGGCCGCTGGCTGCATGTGGGCAGGTAGGGGGTGGGAGGCATGCGTTGCGAGAACCGGCCGGGCACTTGCGTGGTGTGCAGGCGGAGGAAGGGCCCTGCATGACGGCGAAAGGAGAGAGAGAGAGAACAAATGCACATGAGTATAAACACATTGCAGCCATTTGACATGAAAATATTCATCCATGCAGCCACTTCACCACTAAGGCAGATAAACTAAAGTGACAAAGCATTCAACGGGAGTCAGCACCAGTGCTACTCAGATATTTCTAGACCCTAAAGGCCGGTTCACATTAAACATAAGAACATAACTTAAGGAAGTAACCTAGACATAACTTAGGCCCTAAATCTTTTATTCCCTATCTCTACTAAGTTCAACCAATTAGATAACGTCATTCATTTTCTTAGTTGACCAATGAGAATGTTTCTACTTTCCCTTGTTTTGTCTATTAGCAGACACTGACAGAAATAATTGCGGTGAAGCTCAGAATTGAGTTATGAAAGTAATTTTCATTTTTCACTAAATCAATTAACATGGACTCCATGTTTTGTTTCAGGTTTGCTTATGTTGGTACTTCACTTTATGGCCACTGCTGGAGCTAGTGTGCACGCCACGATCGCTTGCGATTGGATAACTTAAAGTACCCACTCTCCTTCGTGATTGGGCAACTTAAGGACATAATGTAAAAGATGAAAATGGGCCATCATTCACATTATGCCAAGTTCTTAAGTTATGTTAAGGCATATTGTGAAGTCTCATTCCCACGCATATGCTCAACTCTTAATTTTTTAAGTTCTTATGTTATGTTCTTATATTCAATGTGAACCAGCCTTTAATCAGCGATATGCAGTTTTCCCCCTGGTGTTCCATCCTGAATTCCTTCCTCTTCATAAACACCTACTCTGCTGGCTTTGCAAAAAACCAGACAACAGTGTGAATTTCACACCTATGGAATTTGAAGACTAGAACCCTTTTCACACTGTCAAATTTTCTGTCAAATCGCCTTCAAGATTCCTTGAACAAGCTTTCTTGAAACGACATGACATCAACAAAACATCATCCCTACGGCCATATTTGTACTGCATCTTCTCGAAAGGCTTCCGTTCCATCAAACATTTCTTGTATTGATAGGTTCCAAATACTATTGAAGCTTGAATGGTCTTAAATCTCTTAACCAATGGATAAAATTACCCAGTTTCGCTCGAGTGCCAACAAAGTACAACAAACATCATGGCTACCCAGGAGAGAACAACAGTGGAGCACCTCATTAGGTTGTATGAGGAGAATCAGTGTTTGCATGCCGTAAGTCAATCAGAATATCATAAGAAAAATAAAAGTGGTTTAGCATTTCAAGATATTGCCACCACTTTGGAACCTTTAGGTATTTTGTCCATTTACTTATACTTTTACTGAAAGCCAAATGGTATATGCTCAGGCATTTACTAACCAACAATGAGATATTTATTGCACAATAATATTCGATTCAATGGACAGACTCGTGAAGTAAACAGTTAACAATTAAATAAATCCAATGATTTCTGCAAAATTGAAGGTAAATAAATTTTTCAACTACACTTCTACATTTCTAGACTATTGTTGATCATGTACTCAACAGTCATTTGTTTAATTTTGCTAGTCACAGTCAAGTTTATATTCACTTTTCCTTGATGTGTGAAAGGCTGTCAAAGTTCTATTGAACGACATCTCTTGAGTCTTGGTATTGAATGGTCTTTGATGTAAATTTTCGTTCAATGATACTTGAACAACATATCTTGTCCGAGAAATATTGGATAGTGTAAAACAGTCTTAAGGGAACGGAGCCATTCAATGTAAAATGATATTGTGATGGTGGTAATCCCCAGACTGATACACGCAAACTCATTTGAAACATTTACAATCCCACGCACCCGCTTACTGAAATATGGGCTTAAGCCATTGTTTGTCATTCCTCCAAATAAGCATTGATAACCATGAAATGTTTTTCAATAATTGATAAATCCATCAAAAATAAATTGAGGCAATTAAATAACATGAGACTACCATGATCACAGTTTGTATAGAAAAACCTTTTCACACATTTGATCAATGATAATCTCTCTTTTGGGAACTGCAATCTGCAAACAAATTACTAACAGCGCCCATTACAAGAACAATCACAAACTTACCACCGCCTGACTGAAAATAGAATTCTTCAGTACCTATGACCATCATATTAAATCATTAACCTCATACATTATCACATATTTGATAGGTTTTTACAGAATTAAACAGGACAAATTCAAATCCTCTTGGAAAAGGGAACTGGCTCATGGGACTATAAGATTATATCATATTATTTAGGGCTGCCAATTAACAAAGTACAATATAAAAATGCGAAATACAAAGAATAATACTCACTGTCGCATCAAGGCTATTTTGGCTCCAGTAGAGAAGGTCTGCAAGCCTGCACTACCCACAGTGCTAACAATCTTGTGCCTAGAGAGAATTGAGCATCATGTCATGAAAATGAATAGTTATTCTTAATTAACAGTAAAATTTTTTACAGGTATCCGATATCCTTTTAATATAAACATTACACCAAAATGATACTTTTTAGACTCAATTGTTATTGATTAAGCAAATACTCAAGTAATATTTCATCGAATAAAGTTTAAAAATACTTTCACTTCTCATATATAATAATGGGAATATTCAGTAACAAATTCATGGGTGCCATACATAATTACAAAATACATGAGAATCGCATTAACTAAACTAAGATCAGTTTTCAGTGGGAAGGACCTCAAAGAGAAGTATCAAGTGACACTGCTGATGTGCTTCTTACCTACTCAATGAACAATTTACTAAAAATGTGAACAAATAGCACTTTTCAAGGCATGATGAGCTGGGCATACCTGCTGTTCCTTTTATGTTCCTAGCATGCTTTTTCGACTCATTAAGTCAGGAACAAATTGAGTTTTATATTCTCACCACTCTTTTAACATCCATTAAAATACCTTGTAAATGCATGAAACCAGAAGACGAATTGTAGTTAAAAGAATAGGCAAAAAAACATTAACATTTCTATTGTAAGAGGAGTTGAAAATATCTTTGCTGCCCAAATACTGCTAGTGTGTAGCATCTTTCAGTGACAGTGGGACAAGAATAGGATTGCATAGAATTATGTTGATGGGATACATTGATATACAGGTATGGCAATAAATTACAGTGTTACTGATTTCTTTCCAATAAATATACATGAATGCCCAGCTAAAAGTTAGCAAATACAAGACAATTTTGGATAAAACCAAGGCCAAAGAATAGTGATTGTTGCTTCAGCAAGATATATAATCATGTACAGTGGGCACATTCATATACTCACCCAGTCGGTGGGAAGGGGGTGACTTGGTGCCCAGTGGGGAGGTAAGCCTGTTGAGTGTTGGTCACGTAGACAGTTGGGTGTCGGTACAACTCGGGTTGGTGGTACAAAGGCTGGCCGGTGGCTGCTGCCAAAGGGTGCCGAGGGGAGAGCCTAGTCGTGCCGGGGATGTGTGTAGCCGGCTGTGGCGAAGGGTGGGTGGCCACGTGGCGCCTGGAAAGTGCAAAGAGAAACAGGCTTGAACTCGGACATATCATTTCATACATGTGGATTTTCTAATAAAACACCTGTCCCTATTGTGCGCACAAAAATTAAAGACCCGGTTTCGTGGAACGGCACCAAGTATTGACATCACATCCATGGAAATAAGACAGCTCCATAAAGAAACGAATGACCCCTGAGCTAGGGTCACCCTAGAGTTTAAGACTGATTCACAGTGAATGTAAGAACTTAGCCTGGGGACTTAACTTGGACAAAACACAAGCTGGATTTCTTGCATTGTCCACCTGACTTTTGCCTACTATGTGCAGCCAATCAAGGAAAAAGGTTTTCTTTTACAACGCCCAACAGAAGACTCCATTTCAAATAAACTCAATTCAAGCAGGCAAGTAAACTTGTTGGAATTTCACAACATCGAAAAATATAAAATCCACTTGGTTTAGTTCCACTGGATATATTGAACAACTCGGTCGGTTTTAACCTCACCAGGTCATTCTCAAGTGTTGTCTTAAAAAACTTTTTTTTAAATTTGACAACTCCTTTTTGCTCTTCTTCTAGTTTAAAAACCCTTAATTAACCCTTTTAGTGCCAGCAGGCCGATCTATCGGCCCTAGGGGTATGTCAGAAAAATGCCATGGGCCGATCTATCAGTCCATGACATTTTTGTTTAATAAATAATTTTTTATTAAATTCTTCAGGAGGTAGAAATATAAATTAAATATTTTACTTACTCTAAAAGTGCTTGGGGTGTGAAAAAATTGATGTTAATAAATATATATAAATGTATATTATATTGTTAAAATGTGTAAATTAACAAATATACGAAAAAACCCTGGTATTTTTCGCATATACCAGGTGATAGGGGCTGGCACTGAAAGGGACCAATAAGTCACAGTATTCAACCTGAAGGTTGGTATGTTAAGTGAGGGTAGAGCTCACCTAGTAATAAGCCCACGGCGTGTGGAAATTCACACATCAGGGTAGAAGGGCCAGTTCATTTCCCTGTGCCGCCTGTGATTTCCCACGAAGATGTGGTACCCGAAAAATCACTCAGCTTGTGTTTAGCTGGAGTTGTCCGGAGGGTCGTCACCCGGTCTCGAACCCGGGTCCCCCCGGTCAGTAGCCTAGCACTCTATACATACATAATATATGTATACTCATATACATATATATATATATATGTATACATATATATATGTATATACCGAAAATTTAAACTAGTAAATCTTTTTATCTCTGTGCCTATGTTTTTTGTGTTCTCTATTGTGTGACAATCATCTTCTCACTTGAATGAACTCATGACGCTATTTATTTATATATATATATATATATCTGTATATACTTAGGTATAACTCAGATGAGCAGCAACAACGAACACATGCACATATATATAGACATTCACACACAGAAACAAGGAAAAAGATAGACTTACATAACGGAGAAATATTTCGGGGCTCTTTGTCCCTTTGTCAATCTGAGATAACTCAGTCTATAAGTGTGTTCGTTGTATGTATATATATACATAAATATATCTTTATATAACAGTACTTAAGTTTGTTCATACACGTGAATAAATATTGGTTACCAGGTTACGAACACAAAAACGAAATCGTTAATTCGAAGGAATGGACACACACACACACACACACACACACTGCGAAAGAACCCACACGAAAGAAGGGATTCGTGGCGCGACGGAATACTAGGGTGCATGAGAGTATCGGTTCCCCGGAGGTTCGGGGAACATTTTAGAGGGTTGAAGATAGAAGGCGGTTCCCCTCCTGAATAACCCTTACCAACCCCCCCCCACCCCCCCCCCCCCCCACCCGCCCCACCACCACCAACCAACCCCCACACCCTCG
>WURS02000017.1:5229642-5244228 GCA_011762765.2 Rhinocypha anisoptera | reverse complement strand
TGGTGGTCCCTTGGCCTGAACTATGACCATTCCCCTCCGAGTCTTCAGATTTCCTCTGAAATGCAAGGGGAGGAATTGATGAGGGGTGCTCACTGAAGAGGCATGGAAGATCCCCAAGTGTACAAGTGGGAAATGAGACTTTGAGGTCAATGGTCAAGGTCGGTGAGGGTGGGAGGGAGCCTTTGAGTAGAGGGAGAAGGGAATACTCTGCACCCGAACATCTACAAGGTACAACGAACAAGTTTTTCATGTACTCCCAGCAATACTCCCACATATAACATTAATACAAAGGTAATTAGAAAGTTTCGTCAAACACAGGAAAATTAGTTTTAATTAATAAAAACACCTACTCCAAAATAATGTATTACTGTGAAATACCCAATGCTAATAAATGACATCATCTGACATTTGGCTGAAAAGGGTTTTAACTATTACATTCCCCTTTTCAGGTAAGAATGTAACAAAATAATACTTAATATATGTCCAACATTTACACTATTGAGGGTTTTATTATGGATTATCCGAACATCAATATTTGCTAAAAAAAATTTATAATAATGCTTTTGTCCAGCAATTGAAGAAAATCTAAGGAAAACACTTTTACTGATGGGGTTGCTATTATTCTACGTCCTATCTGGCAAGAGCTTGAATGATGGTGTCCTAGTCACAAAATAAATATTTGACTAGAGTTTGAGCAAAACTAATTAGATACGTAATTAGCAGGGAAGACATTATAAAACAATAGAAAATTATAGAAACACTAATTAACATGAATGGAAAATAATGAAAAGGATAGATTCACAGCCTGCACCAGGGGCCAACAAATTTTATGGAAGATGATGCAAGTAAAGATGGGTGCATTTCAAGGTCACTCACAGTTCATGAAGGTCAAGAAATATCAAGTATGGAATAGCCCATTCTGACAGAGCATTGATTCATTCAATGGAGAGCCAACTTATCTACTAAAAGAATAGAGAGTAAAAAAGACAGAAACAACCGGGGTTGTTGCAGGAACCTATATGTCAGTCACTCAAATCAATGTTAACAGTCTCTAAAAAGAAAAAACTGGGATTGGTTGAAATAAAACCGGGAGATGATAAAATGAGAAGAAAACATACCGAAGAATAATGAGAAGACTGTGTGGACCACAACAGAGAAAACAATAACTAATGATGCAATATCATGATACTTCAAGACCATAACCTCAATGTAAACACAAAAAATAACAGGAGGATTAGGGAAATAAGAATCAAGGGGGAATGGGAATCATTAAGAAATAAAATAGTGGGAGGAAATATGGACAGAATTAGAGGAGCAGAAAACCATCAGATGCCAAAATGACCCTATTAGCTACCAAAAGGGAAGTTTTTTTTAAATGCAATGCAGATTTATTATAATTGTGAAGGTGCTCAGTTCAACGGAGAATATAATTTAAACTGTCAAAGATGGATGACATTAAACCTCCAGGATAATGTATTTCAATACAAAGAGCAATGTCAATGATCCCATTACATAATTATTTTCTCATTATTGAAACCTCATTAACAAAAAAAAACTTTAGATAATCCAGTGCAGGTTGGTTGTTTCAAGCTTACAGATCTGTTTCACATTGCATAAATATTACATTTCACTAAGATTTCGGTTTCCATTTAAGGAAAATAAAATTTATCTGTACTAATACATTTAGAGTCAGACTGAAGTAGTTGACCACAGGAACTGAACGTATTTATAAAACCCATTACATTTAACATTTAGTTCAGTTGCCATATATTTTTTTAAATTGCAGTATTAAACTCTCTCTACTGGTGTTTTTAATGGAATAAAAACACAATAATTATCCAAAAAAATCTGATTCCTTCAGAATACAGAAATTAAAATGTAAAGTCTTTCTTCAACATAGGGAATAAATGGACCAAACTAGGGGGAAAAAGCAGTTGCATCCTTCAAATAACCTGAACTGAGATATCATTTAATGACTATAATAAGATATGACATTATGAATTGATTGGTGCACATATGCCAAGTAATGTAATTAGTAACTGCAGGAGCTACATAATTATATATCTAGCACTAAAATACAATAGTTCATGTAAAACACAAAAATTTTAAGCACACTCCCCAATCATTATTACAATAATGCCAACTGAATAAATCTGTAACTCATTAACTCAAAAGGAACGGAGACTGGCAAACAATTCAATAGGACTGCATGCAGAGCAAGGGTATGTGAGTGATTTTTCTAACTGCAATGAGACCACAGTAATTCATAGCACAAATTTACCCACCCTTGAGCAAAGTGTATCTCAATTTAAATGGGAAGAAAGCACATACATTGTTGTTGAGATAAAAAAATGTGAGTTTTGCATGCTTCGGTTACAAATGATAACATTTGATACTAAGCAACTTACAACTATAGTCATTTCAATGAAAAGGTAGAGAGCATTAATTGTTGTCAAGGACCATATGCTTAAATATTTAGCAATATATGTTTGAACAGAAATATAGGATCTTGATACTGATGGGCTGAAGCCAGACTGAACTACATCCAAACAACAAAAAAATTACCAAATGTTCCTGTCAATTCAGGATTTACAGGAATATAAAAAAAAGAAAGATTCTCTGGAAGGTTGGTTAAAAGTGGATCCATCACAATCTTATCTGAAGCCATCACACACAAGGAATTAGTGATTTGCAAAACAGTAGCAAACACACCTTGAGGCGGTGAACAGAGAAGGGACATCTACCTCATTGGAATACGCATGGCTGCAATCGAGCTGCCTCTTTTATTCATCACTGACTTGACTGACACTGACGCGTCACCATGGTTTTTGAGAAGATTAAGAGGACAAATGTCTGAAAAAAGCTTTAATTTTGAAAATGAAATTAACTGACTGTCCAATAAACACATAAGCAATTTCAAAAAAGAAACCAACCAAAATGTACCAGATTAGATATAATTTTTAAAAAATGCAAATTTTAAGCTTAAGGAGGCTATTAAACCATGCATGAGTCTAATAATAGATACACTGAAGTATGATGAGCTGAGTAAATTAGGGTTAAAGTGTTAGTGTAGAGAAAGCACCAGGTGTGCTTGACGAAAACTCCAACTTCAAGAAGAAGTGGCATTGTGGACACTTAAAACATATACTGCTGCATAGCAAGAGGAAAATATTATTAAAAGAAGACATTAATCCACAAAATTACAAAAATAGTGATGAATTTACCACTAATGTACAAAATGCAAGCAGTTGAAGCATATTTTGATTTTTAAGAGGGTCATAAAACATCACTTAGACATTAATAATACATTCCAATGAAATTTATCTCCCAACAGAGAATATTATCACCTAATGGGTAATATAACCATGAATTACTATCCCATAACCACTCAAGTTCAGGAGTATTTGAATAGCTGAAATAACAAGTCAATCACCCATTACCGTAAAGGGATATTCTATAAAGAACTTTTTAAAAAATGAACTTTCTTAGCCACAGGATTGATAAGTAAGAAACACTAAACCCCTCTTGCCATTATAAGCTGATGAGTTAAAAAAAAATGCAGAGAAATATGAAGTATGTTTCAACAAGAAACTGGAAACTTTAGTGCAGAAATCTTTCAAATAACTTTTCAAAATGATTAAGAGCATCTATACTGCAGGAACTGAAGGATGAAAAACCAAGTAATGTGTTTTGAGTGGTGGTTCAAACATATTCCTAATTAGGTGGGTAATAAACTGAGAAATGGGTCAACTATACAAGCAGACTGAAAGCCATAGATGGTCAAGCACATTAGTACTGGACTAATTAACGAACAAGGGGAGTCTACTTGGGTATTTCAACAGAACACCCATGAAGTATTCAAATACAATCACATCTTACATAGTTCCAAATCCTTACAGAGCACACCAGTTTCTTTGAAGGTGGTTTGGATGCTAAGAATACAGCCAAATGTTAGTGCAAATTTTTCATGCATTGCCATGTACTATCAAGAATAGCCTATTATAATGAAGTTGTTGTGGCTACACATGTGTTACAGAAATCTCCAACCATTAGAACCTGGAGGCTGCTGAAAGCCAACACAAGCTGTGGTATGCATAAAACTTTGCAGCTAGAGGATAATAAAACGTTGCAAATACAGGATATTGTGTACAATATGGTTTTGTTATTTCACCCAAAGAGTATGAGTCTGATATAAGAGCATGAGTTAAGTAAACGTAATATGACCATAAAATTTTTAAATCACATTGGGATTCACCAAAACAAACATGATAGCACCCTTGACAGGCACTCGAAAAAAAGAGCAAGATGGAGTATTATGATATTTAAGGTGAAAAACCTATGAATAAAGATATGACAATACTGAAAAAATACAAAGAAAGTTGTTTCTTTGTTTGAGAGACAGTTTAGGCTGAGAGTATGGAAATCCATTATGATGGTATGCAAAATAGAATACTGACTCTGCTTTTCATAGGAGTCATATGGATCAATTAACTACTTTCACTACTGTAGAATCTACAGGTCTATTTGTCTATTGATAGGACAATTCAGGACTACTGCTCTCACCAAGAGTCAAAGAAGATGCTACAGTGCAGTAAAACTGTTTGATCAATAAATGTATCGCCTATAGAATGCAAAGTCAGCATTCTGCTTTTCCTTTAACCCTATGTATTCATAACAAGTGTATGACCACAGATTGTGACTATGCTTGACATTGTAGGAGAGCTGACACGCTGTAACTACAACTGTGATTTAAAATTAATATGACCAGGTGCAGTTATTTTTTTACTTACTCTTAAATGTACTTTGTGACATAGATCAAATGAAATCCTTAGAAACTTTCCATCACTTCTTATATGGCCACGCATCTATTTAAAGAAGCACTACTGGTACATCAGTAAATCTCTGTGGATTCAGCAAAGCTAAAGACAACCCACATTAAGAGATTTTTCACCTGTGTAGTGACTCAATGTTTACCAAAACTCTGATGAATAAGATATTTGATAAGCCATTCTGGATCCTTCCAAAGATGGTTGCAAGAAAATATAGAATGTAACCACAACTGAGCAGTGATTATATACCAACATTAATTCAACAAGCCTAGGAAAATAATCATTGGCAGGATACAAAAACAAAATTCATGTGAATCCAGCCTCTGAATTGGTCCAGGAGTCTAGGAATATGGAAGTAGTCAACACAAGATTAATAATATTTGTTTGCTAAGCAAACATTATTGAAAACGAAATAATAATTAATTTGGATGACTATAGAGTTCAAAGGAATCTGCAGGTAGACCACCCAGCGAAGGTCAGATTATGAATGAAGTGCCGATGAGTGTATGAAGCAAAAAAAGAATGCCATTATTAAACCAGCACTTTTAAAACTGTATGGAAGTATGAATTAAACAAAGCAGAAATACCAAAGATGAAAGGATAGTGAATGAATGAAGAAAATCAAAAGAGCAAATGAGAATTAGATTACTTATTAAAGATGGTGATTAAATAAATAAAGAAAGTTGCGATAATAAACTAAAAAAATATGATAAAATTGTAATATTGCCAAAATGGAAATTGCTCAGTAAAAAAGCAAAATATTTGTATTGGAATAGGCTGTGTTTAAGGAAAAAATTAATGCCAGTCCTTGAGGTAAAGGTATAATTCTGTTCAAAAATTAAATGATATGCGAATGAGTCTCACAAAAAATCAGACTTTATCTGTGAAACAAACTAGACATTAAAAGTATCAATGTATTCCCATAGAGTTACAATATCCTCTTCCAGAAGGGAGGACAAAAATAAAAGCTTAAGTCACCAAACCAGTTATTTGCATCATGCTCTGTGTCAATCCTCAAGGCAGTTGCTACCTTCCTCCTCTTCCCCTCATCCACCCACATTTACTCTCCCACACACATATCTACTAGGGGTGAGTCAATTGCCTTATTTTTCCGATGCCTGATATTTTGCGCAGATAATCCGACATAACTGTACATATATTGCATACCTAATGAGGTATTAGAGAACCCAATTTAGGACTAAAAAAATTTCTACACAATATTTTTGAAGTATTCATTTAAAAGATCAACATACACCTCATATGAAAATAAACAATTTATTTATAATTATCCCATTTAACTTTATATTTTTAGCCAAAAAAACAAGTTGCTTCACCTTGGTTGGGTTCAATGCCCCCCTTGTCTTAGTAGACACTAAATTTGCTGAGCTGAAAAACCTTTCTGATGCAATGGACCCTGATGGCACAGCTAAAAATATTTTGGCTACTCCTGAAAGGTGAACATGTTTTTACGAGAGTTAAGACGAGTATCTCATTTCTTAGGATTGAATACAATGTGTAGTGATCATGCAATGCCGTCAACATAATACGTCATTCAACATCCCTATTTCTACTCCATCTTTAACTTCTTCCGAAGGGGATGGAGGTGGGGGGGGGGGGGAAATTTGTATTGTACGTGCAACTTTTTCCGTCATAAGCAGCCCAATAAGATCTAAACACAGGAATTATCATAACTCTGGAAAATATCAGGTCCCGCATTATCCAATTTAACGATCTTCTACTGTACGTAACTATTTGATGAGAAAGTCTTGGATGTGAAAATATTATCAGATTCTGCTGCTCCGATACAGATAACCAAATATCGGCCAGTATTTATATCGGCTCAACCCTAATATCTACCACTCCCCTTTCACAACCCCTCTTCCCTGTGAATTCCTACACATGATGATGACCCTACCGCTCAGAGCCTGAGTGCCTTGATTTACTATTGTAGTGTGTAAAAGCCAATTGTAATATATCAGAATAAGACATTAACTTACAAAGATATGGAGATGGCAATTTCACACTGTTAAAAAAAACTTTATTTTGACTGGTTCCAATATTACTGCGTCATTTTCAGGTCTGGCATTAACAGGAATGTAGCCTTAAGAAACTGATTTCAGAAAGAATTATGGAGGTAAAATTATAACACTAATATTGAATAACTAATGGTGGGGTTCTAAGAGGAGTGGATGTCATGAAAATTCTTGAAAGACAGTGGAGAACCACCTTATAGGACATATTTTGGGACAAGAAGGAATGATGGAAATCACCAATCTGAGTGTGAGGTAGGTAATGGGAACAACAGAGGGAAACTGTAAGCATATGAAGAAAATAATACAGAATACTAAGGTGAAACATGTCCTAGAAATGAAACTGCTGGTAGAATTAATGGAAAAATGCACCGATCTGAGCAATGAGGATGACATCACAAACTACAGTAGAATGACAGGATATATGGCATAAGAATTGCCAGACAACAACGAATTTGGAGTTGGTAAACATTTATCTATCTTCATATTAAAAAGAGGAGGGGAAAAAAGATTTATCTATTGCTCAACATGTGGGGCAAAATTATTTGATAATTCAAAGAAAGTGACAAAGAACCCAAATATAAAAATTATAGCAGTGACATTGCACAGCAGGCAGCACTTTTATTCAATTGAAGATTTTTAAAAACTGGAAATGGATGATATCCTAATCAAAAAACACAATATGAATTTGGGAAAAATCGGTCGACCACAAGGGTCCACAAACCAAATCTCTCTCCTTGTATAACTACTGGATAATGGAGCATGAAGTTGCAATATTAGGCACAAGAGAAAAGGCTGCTGGAGGATGTTTCACTGCAGGAAAAGTGGACGGAGGATCTCAAATAGTGGGATATCAAATATTTGTGAAACATATTGGATTGGAGCTGACTCTGGAGGGGAGAAAACAGAAAACACATTTTGTATGAAGCAGGAAATATGAACACCTGGAAGAGGGAATAATGTTAGGCAATAGATTTGGCCTTTGGAAAGGGAGAGAGTACTTTAGGAAGCCATAACAATGTGCGCCTTCTAACCTCTTCAATGACAGCCTTCAACACCTAATAAATAGGCAGACTAAGAACTGATAATGTCAAACTATGTAAAATGCAGTGTTTGTTTTTGAGTGGTGTGGTGTGGGGTAAATAATTAAATGCTTATAAATAACATATAGAACTAAAAAAAAGTCAGATCTGGAGAAAGAGATAATAATGGAATAGTAAAGAAATGTGCTACTTGTAAGCATGCATTCATTAGCTATTAGACAACAGTTTAAATGATGAGGCTGAGAATCATATGTTAAAGATTTTGCTTTTAATAGTGTGTTGTTACACTTCTAAAATATATCTTTATGTTATATTCGATGGAAAAAGAGGAATCAGAGGCACCTGAAAAATCTCAGTAAAGCAGCATGTTTCTGAGAGTTAGATGGGCTTTCATGAAAATGAACCTGGTTTCATACATGAAAATTCCACTATGAGCCAACATTCATTCCTACTAGGTGGAACTCTTTAAACTGTCCTGATATCTCAGTCCTTATACCTCATCAACGAGGAGATTATATGATGATGGCTTCCACAAACTAGAATGCTTAGAATTAATTGTTCTAATCTATATAGCCCAGTGTCTGATTAAAATTCTTTCTGGAGATGTTGGCTAATTTTCAATACTACCTATGCCTTTTGGCATTGCATTTTGAAAAGCATTTTGCAGTCAAGCTTTTCCTACACCATAATACTTATTTTGTTTTGCCAGGGTTTTAAATTCTGATGGGAAGAAAGAAAATTATATAATTTTGGCCAATTTCAGAAGCAAATAAATGTTTTCAAAACAAAGTCATGAAAAATTGATTATTAGATTTTCCTAAGGAGATAACTGTGGTAACAACGTACATTTTGAATATTGCATTTGCCTATCCTTCCTTCACCAGTTCACCATATTCTAAACCGTAACTAATTTTTGGACAGATACAAACAAATGTGAATAAAAATTAAGGACTGGTTTACGATGCCTGGACTATGATAAACAATTCAATACTCTCAACAGGAAAGTAAAATTTAAATTATAATTAAAGAAATTAAGTGGTAATGTCCATAAGACATTTCTGTTACCCAAGCAGTACATTCAGGTCTGAGATTGTCAGGTTTAAGGTACCAAGTTCCCATATTATAGCCATACTAGCTTATTTGTAGCAAGATGATGACAGCTCATTACCAAGGCTTAAATAAGATAGATTGGAAATTATGAATGAATGGTAATTATATCAAGCAAGGTTGATTAGGTTAAAGGTTAATGACCACAGCATCTATCTAAACCCAATTAAAGGTCCATTCCAGTCCAAATGTCTGAGGCACAGAATGGTATAAAAATAGAATTTTATAGGAAAAAAATCCCAATTTAAATGATCGTAAATATATAAAAATAATTAAAAGTTGAGATGAAATATTCACGCAGAAGAAAAAAATACTTCCCGGGTTTAGTTCATTATCCAAATAAATATTTGTATCCATGGATTTTACAACTAAATGACAAAATTATATTAATGAAATAAAACCAAGGATGGGTTTTTTACTATCTATTTTATAAAACATTAAGAAATGACTTAACTCACCTTCTGTCCACACCTTTGATATGTGTCTAAAAGTTTTATGGTGGAAGCCCGTATGAAATTCTGAGGCATACCCCCACTAGGGCTCTTGTGCTGAACATTATTCCTATTGCTTCGATGAATAGCAGTTTGGCTCACACTTATATTTGCTGGATTAAATGTATAAATGTTATTTGAGTCTGAGTATTCCTGCTGCAGGTGCTCTAACTTGCGTTTCTTGTGACTATGTTGCAACACCACCCCACTACTGCTTGTACCAGAATGCTGGGATTGGATGAACATGTCATGCATTCCCTGAAAAATATTAGGAGTAATAACAAAATGATTAAAAACTACAAAAAAACAACACAATCGCGAACATAGGAGAAAGACTAACGAGACATTTCCATTATTTTAAGGGACAATTCCTTGTTTCCTTAAAGCTACTCCTTTAGGGCAACGGGGAGGAAAAAATTAGATTTTTAAGAGAACAATGGATATTCATAATCAAATGTCGACATTGTTAAAGATATAAGACAAACAGATGAAACGATGGATACATAAAAAACAATAATTTAACATCTGGTGAGCGTTGTAAAGAAATATCAATAACAAAACTTCATTGCTATGAGAATTAATTACTGAATGTCAGAATGAATTTCATGCAAATATTATAAATAATATTTTCATTTTTAAACTTCACTGATTAATTAACTTTGATGCATTTTGTTCTCCAATAATTGAAAACTCTTATCGAGCAAATTAAAATTACAGCAGACATTACAGTAAAAGGGTACCGAGGTTGAGGCAATAACGATTTTATTATGCCCTTTAAAAATACTAACAAAACAATTTTCAAACATATGAACGGTTCGAAATTATAAATTCAGGGTTCAATATTCAAGGTTGGTTTGTTCGGTATGGGTAGATCTCGCTTAGTACTAGGCCCAAAGGCATGCGAAAATTCACACATCAGGGCAATTCCTTTCCCCTTGCAACAGGGTTGTGGCGTCACCAGGATTTAAACCCGGGCCCCCGTTAAGCAGGCAGGCGCCCTATCCACTGGGCTAACACAGCCTCATTCTATTATATATACTCAGACTTTTAAATGAATACCTGAATATGTAATTTACTACCTCAACGATGATTTTTATCATCCAAATATTTACATATCAGTCCACAGGTAACAGGTTGTGGATGACATTGTCACGCTGGAATGAATTCCACGAAAATGGTTTCCCGGTTCATCACGCAGTAGGTGAGCTACCAGCCTGTAACTGGGTATTCTCAATAAAAAACTAGCCCAACTACCAAATTATAAATCATCGCCATAAAAAAATGGAGTAAAGGTGTAATAAGCACGCAAAATAACCTCTGAGTAACCTATTCCGAGACGAAGCACACGGACACTTCTGAGTAACTGATTCCGAGATGAAGCACACGGAATTAACTTATTTCATAATTATTATTTTGTTCTCACACCAGAAACTAATTGTAAAAGCATAATCAAACTAACAGCAAAGAATATTAGATTCTTCACTACTCACAAATATCTACGAGAGATTGTATCTACCGTGAATAACGATGAAGTTGCCTAGGCGACTTACGTTAAAATATTTAATAACATGAGAAATTTAACATCGTGCAGTAACCAAAAGTTATCTACAAAAACCCTAAACGAACTGAAAAGATACATCTTACATTAGCATAAAGTTCAAGTTTGGCGAAACAGCAAAATTCGACTTTACTTGGGAAAAAGGAGGAAGTTTATAACTAGAAAAATTGTACTAACCTTCCATGAGTACTAATTAAAATCCTACGGTAACATCAGTAATGTACCCAAGATGTTACGATGGGCTCCGGAGTAATGCATTGCCCTTTCCACAACATTTAAATGCATCTCACAAATGATAGTAAACGCATAGTAACTGACCTGATGATATTAATTAGTTTTTAAGTCCACACATTTTCTAGGGAAATTTGCATGAAAAATTGACACAACAAAGGAAAAAACGAAACTTCTACCCAGTTGAGCAACGTTTACTTGCTCCAGCCACAGCTCCAACACTTAAGGGGGATTACACAATGCAGAATCGCCTTTTCTTGGGACAATATTATGAAAACAAAGCAAAAAACATAGGGGACAATACTGACTATTAACCAAATTAACAGGGCTATAACTTACAAATTTAAAAAAGAATATCTGAGAGAGCAAATAAATTGATACAAGTACTATTTTCTAATAATTACGTACGCAGTTATTTTATAAAAAGCGATAAATTTTGGTAAAATCCTTAAGGAAAGCCTTGAGAACAGGATTTCAAATGCTAACGATACAAACAAGTAAACACATTACACTATAACAGTAAGTATTAGAAAATAACAGGGGAAAAAGTAAATTTATCCATTAATGAATAAGGTAATGATGATTTTTGACGTGACTTCACTGGAGCGAGAGAGCAGATAGCAACAACGCTCTGTTGCCACCCAGCAGTGAAAAGCTAACATAAATATCAATTAACAATATTAACAAAACATGACGAAAAATATGGATCACAATATATAAAAATGTAATTAACAGCTCTTTGTAATAAACATCTTTGTCTAAGCTGAATTGTCAGACACTAATATGGCCACGGATATTGGCCAGTAACCAAATACTAGAACTACATTTCGTAAAGTGATACCTTACATAAATACAGTAGAATTTAAAAAAATACCTCTCACTCTGCTGTTCCGCCACAAAGGACTCCAATCTCATAATGACAACATCAGGAACAAAAGAGACCTTCAAATCCCGGCCATCTTGAAATGGTGACGAGCGTTTTATATACCTGTCCAACACAATTCACCAACACCGAGAGTCAAACAACACACACACATGAAAAACCATGCACACCACTTTTCACAATCACCCCAATATCACAATCAAATTTCTGTGTGGGTAACACAGATTACCCACTACTGCCTGACGTTTCCAACCAGACACCCAACACTACGTTCCACACACCTCACCATATGTACTTCGGCCGCTGGGACGAATGGTGGTGCGAAGGGAAACTCGAACTCCGATGGCTTCCGACATATTTGCGAGATTATTTGTAACTATACATTTTGATTAATATAAATTTTTATTTAACTGTTTCATAAAAATAAGAAAAGTCTTGGAAAAAATATAATCTCAAATAAAATATTACAACCAAAAGAACTATCGATGAATTTCATTTTCGACATACCCCACCATGCCCCAATACACTGCTACATTCGCGTCATCTGACGCCAAAATTCGTTACTATTGAAAAGTGACTCTATGGTTGGTTTCTTCGTAATAAATTCATTATTTTAATATGCTTTAGTTTAATAATGAGCTTACTCATTATTTTAAATGTAAACTCCGAGGTCCTGACAAAATTTGAATCTTCTTCTAAAACTCGCTGAAGATTTATCGGTAGTAATTTCAAATTTTTACTGTGTGTGACCTGAGCTTTTTGCGATATTCTAATATTACGTAGCGCAAAGTAACACAAATCCATAGTTCATGCCCCAGGCAAACAGAAGCTAATGAATAATTGATTAGGAACTTGACTGGTGTCAGTAACCCAGTATTTTTTCATGTGGAATTACGCAGCGGGTGATGATAGAATCGATATATAGGACGCGACTGGTACTTTTTCACACGGTTTATTTTTACGAACGATACAGGCCGATACGCAGGCAGTTTTGAGGTCGTAAAAATATGATTTTAGCAACTCATATTTCTGCGCGGCTCAGGATCTTCGTTAAGGGTTTCCTTTGGTGAGGCAGTCGCCTATAAAACGTACTATCAAGTCCTGGTTCTCCTCAAACCGCTGCCTCGCCTGACATCTACCAGCATAACCTGTGGAGTTGGTACAGTCATGACTCTTATGGTATTTCTTGTGTGCACTCCATCGTCGGGGAGAAGAGGGATGTTGCGGGCATAGCTGCCTAAGTATCGTACTATCAAAGGAGGGGGGGGGGGGGGGTCTTATATTAGCGCGTTTGTCCATCGGAAGTGCCTCCACGAAGGACCTCATGGATGTCTCGTAAGAGTCTAAGTCGCACCTCTTCCTTGCTGGCTCTTAAGGTCATCATAATAGCCACTTCCTCAGTATGAAATGCCCCAATAAAAAATTAGGATAATCAATGGATAAACTGAGGTGAAATAGAATCAGTACATTTAGCAGAATCCCGAAATATATGTGAATTCCACCATGCGTTTTGGACTTGACGGGCCATCACCTGGTACATACGCTGCAACCAAAATATGATATCCGATGAAATTCATACGCTGTCGAAAAGTTCTAATTTTATTTCGCCTCGAGGGACTTACGCCGCCGTCTCTTCAGAAACCGTTATTATTACATAAATTACTAAACGTTCCTTATTTCCTCTAAAATTAGCTCTCCGTATATGTCATAAATTAAAACGCTTTTTTTTCAGTCATAAATATAGATGGTCTACAAAGAAAACAGAAGAGTAATGCAGAAGAATTTTACGACTCAAAAAATGAAGAGAGAAATGTAAAAAAAAATAATTTTGGGGAATGATGATACGATACGTGATGGGGACAGTAATTGGCCCCAGAATAACTAAGGATGAAGTCAAAGAGGCAATGCTTGATTAAAAATCTGTCAGGCGTCATGAAATTCCATAATAGCAAATGAAAGTAAGGAAGTAATTCAATTTAAGGAGTAAAAATTCCAGTCAATAGCAATATGACTCAGTAAGATGTTCCTGTAGCTTTCATTGTGCTAGAAAGTTGTCAGTAGTAAGGATACCTGGAGCAGGAAGAACAATGCCAAAAATTGCAAAGATGATGCTCCGCCTCAGATCCTTCATATGGAAAATGTTTTATGAAGTTCGGCATTTCATGGAGCGTAGATATTAAAACTTAGGAAGAATAAGGAGATACGATATTTAGAGGTATATGATAAATGGCTATTGGAAAAAAGGAAAACGATCACATGAACAGAAAAAGTAAAATATGAAGAAGTATGAAAGAAGAAGCATTATGAGAGCTGGAATAAATCGGAAACTGAGTTGGATACGGCAAATTCTAAGAAATTAATGCGTGGATATAAAATGGAGGAGATTATTAAGGGGGGGGGGGAAGGAAGGGGGA
>WURS02000017.1:5175792-5188313 GCA_011762765.2 Rhinocypha anisoptera | reverse complement strand
CATCCATGCCCTGGGCGGGATTCGAACCCGCAACCTTTGGGTTAGCTGGCGAGCACGCTACCCACCAGGCTAACCCGACCTGACCCCAGGCCAACAATATATATACCGGACCATTTCCAGCGACATCCACACCCTGAGGACGACTCGACCATCAAAACGTCGGCAGAAATGCAGAGAGTGACCCGGTGGAGATCCTGAATAGCCTTCACCAATGAAATACGCTGGGAAAACATCCGTTCTTTCTTCACACTTTAGTTACTCCTCTCACTCAAGTTGTCTTCCTAAGGCTGCTCTTTTTCTGCCATTCCAATTATCATCTATAACTACTATTCAACTTGTACAGTGCCATCTGATACAAAATGTTGATACTTGTGCTGATTTTAAATGTGTAATATGGGCCATAAACCTAATATGTACATATTTAACGTCAAAAGCAAGTCCAAAGGGTGAGATTACTCAAAGTTTTCAAAAGTGTATTTTATATTTTTCATTATTTTTATGTACAGCTATCCCTGAAGTGAAAATAAGTGGTAAAGCTGGATTTTTCCTTCAGTCAAAAAATTACGAGTTCAAGTGTAACGTTTCCTCATATCCATATGCAGAATTGAAATGGCAATTCTTCAATTGCTCAAGCTATAAATACTGCGACACAAGAGGAATAACATTGCAACAAGTAAGTCTATTCATTCCAGGATGGTTTTCCTCTAAATGCTTGAAAATGAATTTAGTCCTCACACTCTGTTTTGGTAATTATTGATTTTAAATCATGAATACCTTTCTTATTAAAATTTCAAAACAATATTTGAGATACTATTTTAAAAGGACACTTTTCAGATAAATATTGGGAACTAAACCACTGACCAATGATTCCATTTTTTTCAAATGTCATCAGTATGAAGAAGACATTAAATCTTATTTCACAGTCACTAAAATTCAACTCCTGAAAACCATTTTACCCACTACAAAATTTCACAATAGTCAAGAGAACAGAAGTATCTATGGAAATAACATAATCTCAAATGAAGCCTAAATGCAACTGATTGCCTTCTACTTCTTATTATAATTTTTCATAAAAATATCCATGTGACTGTAAATAGCACACCTCTTTGTAACACACTTTGAAGAGAAAACAGTTGTTTGGTCAATGGATGTAGAGTAAAATCTGTTCCTCATCATCATAACATCATTAAAATTGTTACATGACTCTATAGCTTGATAACAAGTTTACATTCTCTTTCACAGGAATCACTACAGCAAGCAAATGTCTCACACGACTTTAATGCAATGGCTATAACTTCAGGGAAACTAATGTGCCAGGCTTGTAATGTGATGGGGTGTAAAGAGGAATCACTTTACCTTTTCATTGCAGGTATGCTAACATTACCATTTTGTGTATTTATTGATGTACCTACTGAAATATAAAATTTCAGTTTCATACTCATATATACAGCATGCATTAGGTACATCATAGTTAAGTATAAATAATGGAGATAGTGCTAATTGTACCAATTAATAGTTTTAGGAATGCAAATATCCAAATGAGACAGTCTCTTTTTCTTCCAATAAACATTTCTCTTGGTTACATCCAAGGTCAAATGATTTTACCATACATTTCTCAATAGTCAATTTTTAATGTATTACCTATCTGGTAGCCTGTATTTAAGACTAGTATAGACTGTTTGGTTCAGTGAATGTAATGCAGATGACAAGACAACTTTCAATAATTGCTAGATGGAAAAATGGAAATTTTTCTGTTTGTTAAATAGGTATAAACTATGGATACCCTAGAGGAAGTGGCTACAAAATGTGACAAATGACTACACAGGCTGTGTAACTATAGAAAATATAACTGCATATATTTAATCTTTATTTAGGAAAATAATATAAAATAATTTTGTCTAAATTGTTAAAGGCCTTTAGTGCTGTTTTTTGTGTGCTATAGATAAATAAAGATAAAATTATAATAATTGATAATAGACTCTCCATGATAATAGACTAACAAAATCTTTACAAAATTAATATAAGCAAAAGCAAACAAGTGGTCATGCAAGGCAGTTATTAAAGTATAATAGTAATATCAGATTTTATCATATGTATAATCATCCACAGAATAAGAATGTAATTTGTCATGGAGAAAATCCTAACAAGCTCAATGTGTCAATTTAATTTACTTTTAACTTAACTCTTTAGCAACATATTTAGTAGTTTCAGGTGTGAATTCGTGGAAGTATTGGATATCCATTATGAACATATATTAACTCTTTAGGTTTCCCAATATTTGAAATCATTCTCTACAAGCTAAAATTTAGTATCATTTGAGATAAAATTTTCATGTTCTTCCCCCTATGATAAGTAGCAATTTTAAGGTTTACAGGAATGTGGTTTCCTGAGATGGTTGTAAATATGTGTTCTAGTTAGATGAAAAACTATAGATTGATGTTATGATCCCAGAGGGGAAATATTTAAATCTGGTTGTAATCACAAATAAAAATTCAATTTAAAAAGTATTGGTTAAAATATACCCCTCCATGACACATCCAATTGTCACATATTCCTCCCCTGTCTGGTCAAACACTGCCAAAACACACCTTCTGTCACTTTCGCATTTCCAAATCAAGATTCTCCATAAGCTAACCAATACACACTACTATATCCAAAACCATGTCATTCATAAAGACCTCAATATACTGCCCCTTCGAGATGTCCTTCACAAATCCTTTGAAACCACTCTGACCACGATTCCTTTGAAATCACTCTGACCACCTCCTCTAATCTTCTCCTAAACTCCCTCTGGGAATATCCTTTCAATCCTCACCTACAACACAGCCAACCAAAATTTCAAGCGATACTTAACAAATGATAATAACACACTCCTGCCATTTCTTAAACATACACATCACAAAAAACATTCATTTTTATTAGACCCTCCTAGTGAGATTTACACAGACAACCAAACAACAAACTCCACCTGAAAAATTACCAGATGACGACCAAGGAGTCAGGTGCCGGATCATAAACAGCGGGTGATGCCCACTGAGAGAAATTCATGTTGTTGTTGTCTTACCAAAAAAGTATTTGATCATCAATGATAGTACGGTATGTATTTAAGTTTTCTATGGGTAAGCTGCTGTTTGATGATTATTTGACCATTAACTTAACTTCAAGTTATTTTTCCGAGCCTAACTTATGCATGTTAGTTTTGTATTAGGTAAACTTTTCACTTAAATAACTTAAAAATGATTTAGGATTAACCTAACTCTATTGAGTTGGGTTTTAAAACAAATACTTCCCCAAATATGCTCAATTTGTTGTCAACTATACCCTTGCAGTTTTCAGTATACCATGCAGCAGACAGGTTTTAAAAACCCAGTTACAACTATTACAACAGAAACTAATGAATGTTAATTATATCAAATTGTCTGTAAAAATATCATCTTCTCACTTAAAGAGCATTAATGTTCTCACTATATTTTAGATTCTGAAAAAGGATTCACTATGCAAAGCCCAAACATGGTGGCAGAGGGAGGAATTGCATCATTCAAGTGTTTGGCATCAGTTTATAATTACTCTCATTATATTGTGTGGAAGTGGAAACCGACCAACAGCAGTCAATATAAACAATTATTCAATGATCAAGGTGAGAATTTCATAGAGTTTCTAAGGTGAAGACATATATTAGCTATCAGTCTCACCCCATTAGTTCATTATTATTATCTTTTATGACACCTTGGGAAGTGAAAGAAATGAATTAATAATTTTGAGACATAATAAAGACTTTTATTTTTCCTAGCTGTGCTCATTAATGAAACTTTATCAGCAATCTCAGTTGTAAGTGAACTTCATATATTCAATGTTTCAAAGGAGAATCAGGGAGAGTATCTCTGTCAGGCAAAACTTTTAGTGGCACCAGACAACACCAGCCCCATCAGTTTTATGACAGCAAAACTGACTATAAAAGGTAAGTAAATCTTCTACTTAGAAGTACACTTGGTTCTTAACTTTAACCAACTTCTATTCTGACTGAAAGTACATAAGTCGTACTTGTCATAAGTTGTCCAAATATTTATTGACCATATTTTTTAACCTTTCTAAATTTTCATGATCTTTACAATTAATTTTTATAGTGGTTTGAACTTTTACTTCATGATTCTTATCTTTTACTCAGTCCAATGTTGTTTCTAAACTTTTGTGATCACTCCCTATTACAATAAATTCAGTTATTTTGCAGTCCTAAGTGTGGTTGGTAATAAGCCACATAGGTGATGTCATATAGGTTATAGGTCAATAACCACGAATTGTACAAAGTAGCAGTAGTTTTTAGCATACTCTAAAGTTAATACCTTCAACTATGTGTTTTACACTTTGTTACTTCCTAATAATTTTATCTCTATTTCAAAGCACATGTATTAATTAGCCCAGCAAAATTAATTAATGAGATATGCCATATATATAGGTCAACCTTTAAATACAAAATTTTATTTTAAAAAATCTAGTGTCAATCCATACACAAGAGAAGTACCAGGTTAATCCAGAACATTAAATTAAGTCCAGAAAGAGTTGCTAAAAATTTTAAATTATATCTCTCTTCAACTTTATTACTTGAAAATATATATCCTTCTTTAAGAACCTCATGTTATAATTAAAATTAATCCACTATAAGTAGCATCACAGCATTAAACATGCACAAAAAACTAGAGTTGACTTATACATGAGATGTAATACATAAAAGGAAATTTTAGGAAGGAAATATTTATGTGGAATTGCAGTGTTGTGATTTTTTAATTCTGTACGATGGAAAAATTCCACCTAGTTATAGCTGAAACCATTTCATTCATAAGGAAATTTTAGGTACAAATTCAGGCGATCGCCCTACACATGAGATCAGTATATATGGTACTTTATAAATCATGTATATTTTTCTGACTATATTAACTGTCATGTCTGAAAAATTTGTAATAACTTATTTCAGAACAAAAACCACCAAGTTTCATCCACCCTCAACAAGAACAATCTTATATCAATTACGAGGGAAATCATGTGTCACTAAATTGTGAAAATGATGGTGTTCCTGAACCAGAAATACAATGGACAAAAGTAAGTTATACTTAATAACATAACCATTTGCAATAATTTGTCAAATTTCAATAAGAAATTTATGGTATAGTGTTTCACTGTGCAAGACTGACTCAGCAATTCCATGTTTATGGTAAAGGAGGCAAGTGAAGGCAAAACTGGAGAACAAATCTGTTCAGACCTGTAAAAGTGTGATTGATTGAGCGAGCATTCTGGTGACCATGGTGATTGTAAACAGAGCAGAAAGCAAAGTGACTAGTCAAAAGACAAATATGTCGACGCATTTTCTACAAATTAAATCTGCTCTCTATATATAAATAAACTATTTATAATTTTACTATGATTTGCTCTGCCCCACTTTCCGGGAGGATTTACCCTCTGCTTATATGTAGTCTCATTTTTCACATTGCCAATTCCAAAATGAAGTGGCTATTGGCCTGTCCCCCTCCCCCCAATTCTACCAAGTTTACTGTTAGAAGTCTCATTTTATAGAATGCTTCCAAAGAGGATTCATTGTCTACCAATGAGATTTTGAGAAGATTCACTGTCCCAAACCATAATTCTTAACTTGGTGATAATAATAACCTTTATTCCTCTTTGTGAAATACAAAGAGGGCAGAAAAGGTGGAAGGAAGGGATACTCATAGGCAATGAATCGTTGAAGGCTGTGATTCTGGGTGAGGTAGGGGTAGGAAGAGAATAGGGATTTTGGATAGAATGATAGGTGGTAGGAAGTATAAAAATGTGAAGAGGGATTAAGTTAAGGTCAAGCGGGGCAAATATAACCTGGGGCTCATCAAAAACCTACCTTAACGAGTAGATTACCATTCAATTCCCGTTTTGAAATTCATAGAATAAGACTAGGATAGATGTTGTCAAAAGTTTAGAACAACCACAGAACAAAAAATAATGATGATACACAAAAAATAAATAATAATAAAATATATACAATAATAAGAATTCATGGCTATAGTACAATATACTTTAAAATTTGATACTGTTGCAATTGAGGGCAAAAAAACTCCTCCAGGGAGTAAGATAGTTTGGTAATTAGCCATTCACAAAGGGACTTTAGGAACAATTTATTAGATAGTTTTTTGCAGAGCAAGGCAGCATATCTATAAATTTGAGTGGTAAGCTATCAACTCTGTATGTACTGCATAGTCTACACATAGTGTTATATCAATATAGTCTCTCCCCCTGGTAATGAGGCTGTACACATCTACCCTTGTGGCCTACATGCCCAGATTTTCTTTCAGATGTAGCTACAAGAGTAGAGTATAAACATATTAGGCACTGTCAAGATTATTAGTTTCTCAAATAGAGGTCTACAATGCTCAAAAGGACCTGCATTGGACAATATATGAACTGCCTTTTTTGCATCACAAATCTTAATTTTATGTCTGACTTATGCCTCCAGAATCTAATACACTATAGGTAATATGCAAGTGAAATAATACAGGCTAGGAACTGAAAGCTGATAATCATTGCTCACATTCAGCTTCCTGAGAAGAATGTCATAAACTTTTTACCAATTTAATTATTAATAAAGAAAAAGTATCACACTAATGTACATAATATCCTAGTATAAACTCTTACTATTAGTCCCCTTAGCATATGAGACTTAACAAGAGGTTCAGATATCATGTCCCAACTGATGTTGCAGGAGAAGGGACTTCGGAATGTTGGGATGGGGCCGTAGCTATAAAAGAATCAAAACTGTTATCTCATGTATGAGGTGTTCCCAAGGAGTTAATAAAATTTTAAATATGCTAGTAAACAGATCTAGCTGCTGTCAAATGGATCTAGGTTGAGTTTTGTACATTTGCTGTAAGTTAGTATGCTAAGTGGCTTCATTGTGTAGCCCATGCCGGCACTCAAAGGAAAGGAGAGTGGAATAACTGCACAAAGTAGCAATAACAATGAAATTTTATTTATGCCGCATGGTGCACAGGGTATACAATATGGTGGCCACAAGCCATTATCAACGTGCATCATTTATAGGTCTTTTTTCACTTGAATGTTGAAGGAAGACTGGCTGGTCACCTGACAAAATGGCACCCTCCCTTGCCTCTGAACTAGCTCCTCAGACAAACGGCCAGCATCATCTGGTGGCCGACAAATGAACTGGGAGGCTCGAGAGCGTGAACGGCCACAATTGTAAGCAGACACATTCATTGGTATGAAGAGATTTTAATTGATATATCTCTTTGACCATATGATTTTGTAATGGCTGTTTTCAAGTAACAGCATATCTGTGCCAGGTTCCATGTTAAATTCTGTAAGATTGCTGCAGAAACACGCAAAACATTAAAGGAAGGATTTGAAAACAATGCTTAAGGGCAAACTTAAAAACATGTGGCTGGTTTCAATGTTTTAAAATGGGAAATCCTCAGTTGATGATGAACGTTTAGGATAGCCGTCAGCCAGCATTACACCAGAACACCTTGTTTCTGTTCAGAATGCAAGTGTGAATGATCATAGGTAGACCATCCAATCCATCCCCAACTTTGTAGGATTGGGGCATTGGATATGCCAGTTGATATTTTATTGTAAAAATTGAACATGATAAGGATAGCAGCAAATCATGCCATAACCCAAGCATGATCATAAATGCCAAAGAAAATGAATGAAAAATCTTATGGATATCTGTAGAGACTTGAAAGAACGGTTTAAAACTGATCCAGGTATGTTTTTCAAGGTCATCACGAGTCATGAAAGTTGGATTTATGCATATTGTTCCTCAAATAAACAAAAATCATTGCAATGGATGGCCTATCTTCACCTCAGCCAAAGAAATCCAATCAAGTCAAGAGCAACATCAAGTCCTTACTGATACTGATTTTTTTATGTTCATGGAATTACCCACAAAGACAAATTATAACCTACAGGTAATTGATTAATGCAGAATTCTATAGTGATGTCCTGAAATGGTTAAGTAACACTACAAAAAGAAAATGATCACTGAATGACACAGGAAAAACTAGGTTCTCTACCATAAAAATACAAGTCTACATATCACATTTATCATAAGGTAGTTCTTCGCAAGAACAACCCGACCATTGTTCCTCATCCAACTTACTTTACTGACTTGGTTCCTTGTGACTTTTCCTCTATCAAAATATGAAAATCAATTTGAAGAAAAGTGAATATTTGACCCAATAAGATTGAAGCTCAATTACAGGCAGTGCTGAACACAAGACTTTTAAGAATTCTCTCCATTTTTGCAGAGCTGAGGTTGTCGTTTTCAATCCCAAGGGGAATACTTTGAGGGTGATGGTGATTAATAAGTTTCAAGTTTCCTGGAAATTTTATTTATTGCTACATTTCAGAAACTTTTGGGTAACGTCTCATATTCATCCCTTCTTTTATGCAATTGATGAGAATAAGCCTGTGAAGAATTTTTTGGAGCGATCCTCTTTCCTCCAGGTTATCCAGATTCTATGAACTATTAGACTAAGATGCGTCCAGGCATTCAATCATCATCATTCCAAGAAATATTTGTTAAAATGGTCAAACTTTCTAAAATAGCAAATCATATAATGATTGAATTTTCTTTTCAGAATAAAAGAAGCATAGGAGAGAAAAATCATTCACACATCACATTCTTCAGAGGAAAGCAAGTCTTACTCATCAATAATACTACAACTCAAGACACTGGAATATATGCCTGCATGTTGAAAAACGTAGTTGGAAACGCCTCCCGGATATTTGAAGTGAAAGTTACTAAGTGTGAGAATTCATCCAGTGGTTCTAGAGTATTCACCTCCTAAAGAAAGTACATAGCAGTTCACTTGTGTAATTGCAAAATAAATATCAGAACATAAGTAAGTGAATTATGCTTTTTTCATCTTCTTCTAGATCAAAAAACAAATGGAGCTAACAGCGGACTGATTGCTGGGATTGCCATAGTATTTGCCATTCTTCTGGCATTGGTGATTTATCTCATCTACAAAATTAGAAAAGAAAGGGTAAGTGTCCAGCAAAGCTAATGAAAGAAATTACTGCTTACAAAATATACGAAAAATCATACAATGAAAAAAGGAATGCCAAGAATCATTATGAATTAACGTAATTTTAAAATTTAGACTGTGAGACAAGACTCATTATTTAGACTGTGGCCGAAGGATGAGGGTTCACAGTGCGAAGTTTGTCAACACCGTACTCCATAAGGCATGTACCACAGTCTAAACTATTGTTTTGACTGTGCCCATGCTGTCAACTAAATGTGAAATGCACTATACTACTTCTTCATAACATCCCCTCCAAGTCCATTTTGATCCATACTTCATTCATAAATGTACCAGCCACATTGTCAGAGCTGACTTTGGCTAATGAATAGTTCAACCCTTCACCCGCCCAAGTGCTCGAAGCTACTAGACTTGAATTTTCTGCTTCCGGCCGAACCATACATAATATATTAACCTTATTCCTAAAATTATTGGAATTCCACAATGAACAGTCTGTTGATGTAGTTTCCTAAGATTACAACCACCAAAAAGAGTATCATTGTTTTTTAAATAATATATATGATTTTCAAAATAGGAAAAAATTGAAAAATGATAAAAAAAAAATCTTTCAATGGAGACAGGTCAGAGATGAAGAACAAATTGGGTCTGCGGAGGGGAATAGTAGTATCTATTTAAATTAGCCAAGGAAAGGGTTGAGGTTTCGTATTTAACTTATATAAAACTCAGCATCTAATCTGTAGATTAAAACTATCATCTAATGAACCAAAATGTTAGGGTTCTCCAGCTCAAAACTGAGCTGGGGCACTCAACTGTCTCTGAGGTTTGAAATAAATTATTAGACTCCCTTCATTTTATGAAAACTAAGCATTTTAATTTCTTTCTATATCTAAAATCCATATACTATCCTCTCTTCAATAACCTAACTTGAGTTGAATAAACTGTTAGAGAATTTTCATTGACCAATGGCCTTGAGGGGTGAATAACATTTATAAACTTTCAATGTTTTACTGCGCTATGTTTTTTTGACCAAACTTTCTAAAGACAGTCTCTCAGTATGAAATGTTACCAATCCCCATGAGCCTGTGGGCATGATCACAAAGAGTGCACTTGCAATGTTTTATTCATTCACCACTATTATCCTATTTATATTTAGACTCTAAATAATGTAATTTTTATTTCAGAAACATGTGAATGCTCTGACTGTACAAGAGGTTACTACATTTCATGAAGGAGCTCTGCTTACCATTGACCCAGATCTTGGAATAGATGAACAGGCTGAACTTTTGCCGTATAATTCAGATTTTGAATTCCCACGGGAAAAACTTAAATTTGGTAACTCATTATTTACAGTAAGCCTTAATAATGTTTTCGAAATAAGAAAAACTTTCATGAACTATGTTACTTCTAAATTCATGAATATTATCAATTTACACTCCTTTGTTAACAGAGTATGTAATAAAATTATAACTTTGTCCGAATTGTTTTGTATCATTATCACGTAATGCTAAAAAATATTATTTTGAAAATATTTTGAATGATTTCTCAATCTTCTTACTTTTTTTAATCAATTGTGTGTTGGACTAACAGCTCACAATGATTTTAAATAATCCTTTACTCAAACTAACAAATTCCTGAAACGTTTTGCATTATTTTTATTAAGAGAAAAATTGGTTAAGGAATAGCACATTGATGCATTAAATTAATATCACTGCAATGCACACTATAGGGTTTTCCAAAGTCAAGAATAATAGCTGAAAAGTTTTCATTTCATTTTAATGAGTCAATTAAATTTGTCCTATAACTTTTAGGTAAGCAGGTAGGTAGTGGAGCATTTGGTCGAGTTGTGAAGGCAGAAGCGGAAGGTATTAGAGCTGGTGAGAGAACTACAACTGTTGCTGTGAAGATGGTGAAGCCCCATGCACATGTATCTCACCTGAAGGCACTGATGACTGAACTGAAAATTTTAATTTACATTGGCCACCATCTCAATGTTTTGAATATTTTGGGTGCTTGTACAACAAACCTGATCAAGAGTAAGTTTTTCATATTACAACTTCCATATCTTATTATTATCTACGGATATTTGTGCAACTTTGCTGAAACTATAGGCATTTCAAATGAATGTGAAGGGTATACTTTGTATGAAGAATTTAATATTAAAAAGCAATATAGAAGTTGGGTGCCATGATTGCTTATAGCAGCTCGAACACATGTATTAGTCAGCCGAGTTAGCATGGAAGTTAGCTTGCTCACCGGATAACCCAAAGGCGTTGGTTCAAGTCCTGCCTAGGGCATGTTTGTTGTGTTTGTTCAATAGGTTTTTTCTATGATTTGAAGAGGTGCAAAATGACCATAGCCATTGAAGCACTGTATGAATCTGAATAAAAATACTACTGCTAAATATGTATTTTTAAGTAAAAATTTCCCCAGAAGTATTCACTCCCAGAATTTAGTTCAAAAAATGAATAATGAAAAAATGTAACAATCTTTTGAAGTTCCATGCAATAAAACAATCTCAACCAGATATTGACCAAGGGAGAGTAAAAAATCCCCTTTTAAAACTGAAACTTCTGCTTTGTTTGGGCATTTTTTATATGCATGTGCAAATATTTTCATATAGCTTTTTTTCTAAATAAATCTTATTTTTTATTAATAACACTATTTCTCATGTCTTAAAACTACAAAGAGGAACTACTGGTGATTCTGGAGTACTGCCGGTATGGCAATCTTCATAGCTACCTTCAACGCCACAGAGAAGCATTTATCAATCAAGTTGACGCAAAAACAGATGCTGTTGATTTTACAAGTGGACTTAGTGAGAGCCAGAGAGAGAAGTGGTGAGTTTCGCAGGTTTCACTTATACATAACATGTAAAGTGTTTTAGCTACAGACAAAATGTCCAAAATAACAGCAAGCCCTTTGTCTTAATTGCTTAAAAAAAAAGGAAGCCAATTTGTATCATATGACAGCAAATTATAGCAGAAATTGAATATAAATTAATATATCCTGTTTCTGTCATCACTATGTTACTTCAATGCATTTTTATTTTTACCTGTGCCTTTTTATTAACCCCTCAGCTACAGCACCCTCGTTCTTTCATGCCGGTTGTGTGCGGGGAAGAAAAGTAGCCGTGGCACCCTTCCCTTCTATTTCCCACAAAGGTTTATTATGTAACGGAACCAGGACGACCCTTATTGACCATGCAGCCCATTTCCCTCCAAGGGGGTAGTGAAGATACGATTGACTACAGTGAAATATTTTATGCAGAAATATATCCAAAAATGAACTCTTTCTTTTCCTTGATAATTTCTGATCAATTTGATACCAAACAATACATAAATACTTTCACTTAGAGCTAGAATTCTATCAAAATTTGGAAAAAACTGAGGGAAATGATGATGGGTGGTCAGAAGAGAATTACCAAAATCTTGGCAGACAGATTGCATTCATCAAACTTGCCCAAAGATCACGGGACAC
>WURS02000017.1:5141298-5155334 GCA_011762765.2 Rhinocypha anisoptera | reverse complement strand
GCTACCTGAGGCACAGCACCCCATCCACCTACACTGGCCCCACCTGCTCCCAACAATGTCAATACTCCTTTCCTTCCGAATTGTTCCCCTGCCAGCCTATCCCACTTCACCCCACCTACTCCTTTCACCAAAGTGTATATATACCCTGGTTTTGACATGTATTTTTCACCTGAAGATGCTATATTAAGGCGAAACCTGGTTGTGAACAAATCAATATATATTTTTATGCGGAATTGCAGTGTTTTCTCAAACCTTTCATATTTAAGCAAGTTATGTGAGGCTGACTCAATAGCACTACAGTCCTCCCCGAATTCAGTCGATGAATGGTACTCAATATGAAGTTGCGCGTTAACACAAGGATGGACGTGCCATTTTCTCAAAAACGTGATCCCCTCTGTATCTCAAATACTCTTGCCAATGAACCCATTCCTGCCATTAAATCCCACCTTGATCTAGGTGCCACTTGATGAAAAATTATTGTTCTGCAAACATATCAAAACCGCCACTGCAAAGGCAATGGTAATTGTAGGCATGCCTTAATGATTTTTTGAAGTTACTGATTCACATGCATTAAAATCAGTTTCACTCTTGTGTACTACCCATTTTGGATTACTGTTCATGATCTGGTCTACCACTGCCCACCACCCACAAACACCATAACCGACCTCTTCTTGACAATTGTACACCATCGTGTTTCCTCCCTCAGAGAGCAGCTATGTGTTACATGCCGGTCTCAGGGATCCCCCCGCCTGTGCCTCAAGCTCTTGCTTATGCCAGAGGTCTTTGTGGGGTGGGACCCCCAAAGGCCACGACCTACTATTTGCAAGAGTCCACTTGTCCCCGGGAGTCCAACTCAATCCTGGCAGTCCCTAGCAAACTCAGGGGGGCTCCTGCCTTCTCCAGTTCTCTTGTTACCTCAAAGGTCTGTAGGATTCACCATCAGGAAATGCTCTAACAAATCCTTACCACCCCTTAGTGTCACCTTCTGTTATCCCGGGTGTTCTGAGATTTTTCTGGTGGTCTCTCTCCCGCCCACCTTCTTTTGGTCTGATGCTGGTGTTTACCCTGCCACCATGCTCTTATCTGTCAGACTCCTCCAAGGAAGTTCGAAGAGTTACTGGCAGGTTCACTCAGTGTGTGACCTGCCCACACCTGTTGCTCCAAGGTTGCAGCCATTACCTGAGACAGTTTTTTGTTCCAGGATGGGGTAGCTCTCCTAGACCCTTTCTGACATGGGATGGTGTGGTCTTCCCTCCCTCAGACAGTGTTCACGCAAGGAAATACTATCATCCTGTGCGACCACAACTCGCTGTTTAGTTGGGAAATGTAGTTCTTCCAGTGCCTCATAAATGGACTCGTCCACTTGGATCAACTCCTTTCCATTCCATCCTGCAGCACTCACAATTCCACTCTTCTATTCATCCCAAGACACCTATCCATTTCTCAAAGATCCCTGTTCTACTGCATATCTGCCTACTTTAACTCCCTTGATGACTGCCCTTCCCTTAACCTTTTCACCCCACTTAATGCCATCTCCCTCCTAAAATGTCACTTCGGTGTCTAATCCTTCTAGTACGTTTGTTTCCTGAATTGTTGCTTAGTTTTATTTTCCTTTCTGTTTTGTCATTAATTTATTTATGGAACACAATGTAAAAGGCCACACCACTGTTTTTGGTGTGCTATTAAATAAATAAATAGGCAGATAAGCAAGAATGACAGTTAGATAAGACAATTACCTTAGGAGCCTTGGGCTCAGAAACTCTCAGGGCTTCTCTGAAATAAGCGTCTACAGCATAATTGGCCTTCCTTTCACGCTTGGGGGGTTCAATCCAGTTGCCAATTCCAAGCATCTTTTGCTTTTCTCTGTGGGAAAGGAAATTGCCCAGATATTAGTCATCTTGAATAGCATAAAAGAAACATATTTCTCACTTGTACATATTTCCACAGACTAACAGAAAAACGCAACCAGTTTCGACAATAATCATCATCTTTTGGCAGAAAGGAGTTTTAGTAAAATTAAATAACACACTAATTAAAGAAGTGTATGCATCAACTGGCCCATGGAGTAATTCAAAACTACAAGAGCATTACCGATAATCCTCTCCTTCAAACTGGTACACTGATTCAGTAGGTGCGTCAACAGTGAAGTTTCTTAGAGTAGATTCTCCTAAAGCTCCCAACTTCTTTCTCATTTCGTCCGTCTGAAAGAGAAGAGAATATATAATGTAAATATGTAATTAAATGAATCAATTTTTGGAGTAAAACTACTCAGATGATTATTAACAAAACCCAATTAATTCACAGGGTTGTACTTTACAAAGGGATGATTCTTTCACATTGCGAACTATTATCAACTAACTACATGGAAATAATTCTATGATCCTAATCGTACTTATGACCAAAATGAATATTACCTTGGCTTCGCCCTTCTCCAATATTGTGTCAATGTCTTCATCAGTTATTGCAGACTCCTTGGAGGCAAACACATGATTTGCACCATGTCTAATCATGCTCAACATTTCATCCTTATTCAGTTGATTTGACTTGCTGTCAACAAGTCGGCCTGAAATGGGAGATTATGCCATTTACCATCCATGAAAAGTAATACAAACACAATACAGTTTAATGAATGGTACTCACCCTGCTGAATAACAAGTTTGTCTAGCCTTAGCTTAACCTCAGCCCTCTCAACAATCTTTTCTTCAACTGTGTTCTCTGTGATAAATCGGAAAACCCGAACTTGCTTCATCTGCCCAATACGATGAGCACGATCCTTTTATAATAGAAGAAGAATATGTTAATTTCCTATTAAGAGCAATGATGATCAAAACAACATGAGAGAAGTAGTTTAAAGAGCACATTCTAGAATAAACCAATCTTAGTCAACCCAATGACGGGCTATTTTCTGATAGCAAAGAATAAAATGCAGGGCCATAGAAAATCTACTGCAGCTAAAAAAAAATCCCAACAAGAAATTAAGCTTCATTTTGTTTTTATAAAATGGGAGCACCCACAATCAGGAAAGAGATAATAAAGCATACCATTTAAAAAGGTATACATTTACTTCTGAAATCAAGTAAATATTTGAAAATTTATATCTGGCTGCAAGGTATTTTCCATTTACATGCTCAATATTTAGAGCAGAATCTTGTCTAGCATGTTTCAATTTATTTATTTATTGTAATTAAATAACAAAAAAGCCAAAACTGGCCTTACAATGTCATAGTCCCCCCCCTGAGGTGCAGGAGGGGGAGACTTTGTATATAAAACACTGAATTTAAAACTATTGTAATTAATGACATTGTATTTAAAACATTCTCCCCTCTTCTAAAAGCCTCCCTCTCCCTAGCCGCTGGTGACTCAAATCACCTAACCGTCATCAATCCTTCCCCCCCCCTTACCCTCACCACACCACCCACCCCTCCTCCCACTGACCCCGCCTTCCCCATACCCTGAGAGTATAAATACCTGGCCATGTCAACTAAACCTTTGTACCTGATGATGATGCCTATGCGTTCGAAACTAGTCATACCAAAGAAATAAAATTGTGGAAAGTTACAATCTTCTTCATTTGTCACTAAATCTGTATGCAAATATCTGGAATCCTATGATCAATTTCTCAAATAGGCCACCACTAAATGGAATAGTTATATAATTTATTTAGTATATGATTGTATTACATTATTTATTTGCAATATGACCTATGATATGTACATTAACCTATGTAAACATGTCCAAAATTATACAGTAGAAGTCCACTTTAACGAGAGCTGATAATTGACAAAAAATCTCTCGTTATAATACACACTCGTTACAGCCGATGGTCATTTAAATTCACCTCTTTCGGCATTTATAGCAGCACCAAAAGTGGACAAAAATGAGCACTTAAGTATCAAGGAATGTAGTTTTTTTATAAATACACTTGGAATGGTTAAGAGGTAGATATTTTAGCTTAACTGGAAATGTCATTTTGGCATCTCATGGTTATTTATAATATTTCAGTTTTTTTGATGCTTGAAAGTCTATCCAGGCTATTACAGGAAATGTTAATCACTAACTTGGATGCTTAATGCCAATATATGCAAAATTAAAGTTCAAATCTGGCATAATGGACTCCCACTGTATTATTATTTTTACTTTCCCTTACAAAACTAATACAGAAGGAAAGAAATAAAACTTTCTGAAGTCCACTTGAAATTAAGTGGACTTCACAAAGTTTTATTGCTTTCCGTAATGGATAAGTGAAGCCTGAAAACATAAGTTTTCCAAAATGTTACTATCATTTTAATTCTATTGATTTTCAATTTACATCAATTGCTTGTATGCCTTATGTAGTCTCTTCTCATTAAATTAAAAATACCAGTGACCATTTTTCCTGGTGAATTTTGTTGTATTTTCATAATTTATTCTACCTTTCCTATATTTGTGTATTCTTAATAGATACACCGTCATTGATGCTAATAACCCATTATGACAATTGCATTCCATTATATTATGAAAATAATGGAACACCCATTTTCACTATATGAATGAAAATGGCATCAGGCAGAAATCCCATTGTGGAAATGTATGTGGTGACTCAATCAGGAGCAGTAGTGACCAGTGGTATCTGACTCACCATTGCTTGGAGATCCATCTGTGGATTCCAATCTGAATCAAACAAAATAACAACATCTGCAGTTGCCAAGTTAATACCCAAGCCTCCAGCACGAGTAGACAGCATGAAAAGAAACTTCTCAGACCCTGGGGCATTGTATTCATTAATCTGGCGCTGTCTGTCTTCATGTGGTGTCTGCCCATCCAGCCGACAGTACTAGAAATTAAAGCACATTTACATAAACAATTAAATCCTTTTAAATACCAACATATTTTTATTGCATAAAATACATATTCAAATATTCTCTATAATATCTAAAGTACTCCCAAAATGGTCAATTCTCACGGGTAAGTAATTGCCCATGAATAGAATGCAAGAATAAGATGTGAAAATACTTACTATCCCTAATGAAGTGAAAATACTAGTTATTCCTAATGAAGATGAAAACACTTGGTTTTTCCACATGAAAATTTTTTATTATGTATGACCTAGGTTTCGACTTGCAAAGCCATCTTCAGGTGACTTCAAAACCTAGGTCGTACACAATGAAAAATTTTCATGTGGAAAAACCAACTGTTTTCATTTTCATTATGAATCGCTTCCACAAAGTAATGCCTGAAAATACTCAATTTAGTTATGCCTAATTCAAAAACTTTTCTTCTGCAAAGGAGATTTAGTTTTTTTAATTAATAAAGGAACTTTTAAAGTAAAAACTACATACTATTGTAAGATATATTCGACACAGCTGGATGCATAAGGCAAAGGGGCTCAAGATTAGCCTGTTAAAGCAGATAGCAACTGAACGAGGGACAGATATGCAAGGTTTTACTTTATTAAATTGCCTGATAATTAATGAAAACTGAAATAAAATAAATTTTGAAAACTACTTCCAAGACGGAGTACTTTTTAGGAATAATTTATTTGTAAAAGTAAAAGAAGGCAAAATGGTATCAAATCACACATTATAAATATTCAATGAATACTAATTACTAATACTAAGTACATATGTACACACACACACAGTTAACTTACTGAATATGCTCTCCACAAGCAATAATCTTCTAAAATATCCATCATTCTTGTCATCTGGCTGAAGATGAGCACTCGAGATTCCTGGAGCTTAAGCTTAGGAAGTAACTTATCCAAAATAACCATCTTTCCACAGTTATACACCTGAGAAAAATCAAAACTGAGTAAATTTAGGTGTTTGTCGGACTGGCATAGGACAGGAAATATTGAAAATTAGGAACCAATACCACAAACTGATGAATGAAGTCAATTGATTTAGGTTCACTTTTAATGGAATAAAATTTATAAAGGCTATTAAGATGGAAACAATAAAAACTATATAAATAAGGCAGTTTCTCATCTGTAATAAATTTAACTCAATATGTTAACTCATTAGGGGCATCTTATCTGAAGTTTGGTTTACAGAAATACAGTATAATGTTACATTGGTGAGTTTTTCATTACACCAGGTATTGAATGCCAAATAAGAGATTAATTTGTGTACAAGAATTCAATAATGGGTAGCAAGTAATGTTTTGACCCACTGAAAGATATTGTTTCAAATACTACAAAAATTTCCTTTGTCTACTCTTGGGTAGAAATTTTGATGACTGAGATATATAATACAAAAAGAACATGCTTGTAGAAATCATTTTACCTTCCCATTACTTCGTTCTAGGCAAATCATTGCAAGATTTTGAAAGAATTTTTTCCTTCGTATTACACTAAAAAAAAACCTTGCAGTATTAACATTCTGTAATAAGTTAATTTTTTAATTTCACAAAATGCAGAAACTATGCATTTCTAAGTTAGGAATTACATATAAAATGTCACTTAGAGTTAAAAGTGTGGGGTGGCAGATAATATAGAAAAGATTATATGCATTAACTAATTAGACATAAACTTATTATTTAAGCTCAAGGAAGATGCATAGAGAGAAATATCCAATACAGAATGACAGTAAAAACTGGAATGGCAGATTAAGTAAAATTGAAGTGCTTGAAAAAGCAGAAAACAACTGTAATAACTATTTCAGGACAGAGTGTATGCTCTGGCTTAGCAAAAATCATTGATTAACTTACAGTTTAAAAGCTCTCATATGCTTTTGTGGTGACATGTAGAATAACTTTTAGCTATAAATTAAACAAACCAGAAAGACTAAATTCAAAAGTTAATTTGCAAAATATAAATACCTGGAGTCCTTCCTTAATGTCAGAAGCACATTTACTTCAAAAGGCTGTAAACATACTTCATATTGGGTCGATAGCATGATTATTGTAAAAGTACATATTTTAAGACTCAAGAATGGGAAATGGAATACCACTTCTTAATCTTACCAAATGTTCATCGGTAGTATAAGGAGGGCCAGGTTCAGCTCCATCAAAGAGGTATGGGTGATTACAACATTTTCGAAGTTGCATGAGAATATTCTGCAGTCGCATTTTCTCAATTTTTCCAGCTCCGTTAACAACATCAATGTCCTTCATTAGAACTTTGGTGTACCTGAACATCAAAGATAGTGGTGATAAAGTGTAATATAATTGTAATTGTACAAAACAAGGAGATTATTCTGGAGATTAACAGATTTATAATAGATAAATATAGACTTTTTTACTAGTATTATTTAGTTTTTAATTTATTTATTATTATTATAATAAAAAATTAGTATTAATATTTATTAGTATTAGCAATACTAGTGAAAAACTACTCACCATTCTCTTTGCATTTTGCTAAGGCCAACATATACTTTTACTTCCTTCTTAGGGGGCAGCTTCTTCTCCACATCTGATTTTAGACGCCTCAGCAAGAAAGGTCTCAGGACCTGTAATATGGAGAGTTGATTAACTGGAATCAAATTCCATGCACACACATATAGGCCTGCATCTAATTTAAGGCACACAACCACCAGTGGAATGTGGAAAAAGGCAGTAAAATAGGGACTACACAACTTACAGCATGTAATCTTTCAACTAATGATGCATCACCTAGGAAACTGTTGGTGTTAAACCAAGAGTCAAAATCCTGAAATTAAAAAAAAATAATTAAATAGTGTAAAAAAAAGTCTTACCCCAGTTGCAATGTTAGAATCTGGTTCAAGTGAATTACTGGGTTATTTAAATAACGGGAAGTACTAGAAGGATTACTTACATCAGATGAATTGAAAACATCAGGTAGAAGAAAGTTGAGGAGAGACCAAAGCTCATGCAGATTATTCTGCAATGGTGTTCCAGTAAGGAGAAGGCGATTTGTTGTCTTGAATTCCCTGACTATTTCAGAGAGTTTAGATTTTTCATTTTTTATCCTGTGTGCCTCGTCTATGACCATGTACCGCCAGTTAAACTTCTTGAAGACACCCTTCTCTTTAATAACCATTTCATATGATGTGACACACACATCCCATTCTCCAGGCATCAGAGTCTCCCTTATAAAGTTATTCTGCAAGTAAAAATGAAACATTAAATAAGTGAAGGGGAAACAAATTAATAAGAATAAGGGCCATGATTATAACTGTAATGTACAGAATAAATTTGTTCAAGTTTTGGGATGGCTGGATGAGAATAATCCAATATAAAGTGTTTGTGAATCACATGCACAATAATTAATCTTTACAAGAGATTACTTTCCAGATGAAAGCTAATATTTTTTTATAAGGTGACTCAGTGATAAAACGTTAATTTTAATTATTATAAATACAGTGATTTTATGAATTATAGTAGAAAAATTATCATCGCCTGACTTACCCTTGTTTCTTGGTCCCCAATGAGACATACAGCACGTAATGATGGACACCACTTCTTAAATTCATTCATCCAATTGGCAAGTGTCGATTTGGGGACAATTACAATGTGAGGCCCTTGAATATTACGGTAATGCTTCATGTACCTTGACATGATAAAAAGAAAATGATTATATTATCAAGGGGAGGAGCTTTGCAACAAAACTGTTTCAACAGAACCAGAATGAATATAAGACTGCAATCTGCCCAACCACAAACCGTAATATATGCTAATACAAACTAAAAATTCATTATTATAAACATGTCAACTATTTCATCCTTAAATTCCGCAATTATACTACACTGATTAATTTCTACATTTTTATCTTTAAGAGAGACTGAAAAAAATTAAAATTATTAATTTTAAGTATGACTTCGAACAAACAAATATTTGTGTTGCAAACATTCGTTCCAATGATGCTTAACTATTACGATAATATTAATATATGCTCAAATTGATTAGTTCTACCCTTCATCCAATAAGCCAACCAATTAAGTAGGATATAACATTATGAGGTCAAAACATTTCGGAGTGTCATCACACAAGTGGTCAACTTGTAATTCACCACTACCTTATTGAAAGCTGTGACTGAGTAACAACATCATGAAATGACTACAGGATTAAATAACAAGGTTGAACCAAGGAATGAAAAAAATCAGTTAACTATTCTGCATACCTAGATTTGTTTTTTCTGTCTGGTCGACAGGTTCAACATCCTATCATTTTGAAGCGCATTTCAATGTCCAAAGACTTCGTAAACATCCCTAGATAAATAAGGCAAATGGTTTAAAAGCTTAAGAAGGTGTTAGGTAACTTACCCAAGAAGAGAGATAGTTTGAAGGGTCTTTCCAAGACCCATCTCATCAGCAAGAATACCATTGATACCATTCTCATAGAGTGATATCATCCAGTTCAGCCCTCGAACCTGATAATCTCGCAGCTCGCCACTTTTAATATATGGTGGTGAAGTATCAAATCGAGTGATAATTCGTGTCGTGGCATTTGTTTCTGCCAAGAGTTCCTCATCTTCCTCTTGCTCAGTTTTCCGATGCCGATGACTGCAAATAGCAACTTATTATAAATTATATTGACAGCAACATGCATAATCACTCAATTCATAGGATATCAGATGAAATAAATCAAGTTCCAAGAAATAGCGGTGGTGCTCACAAGAGTAAATAAATGGCTAGCAGAAGAGTTTAATTAAATGACATAATGCCTTTGATAGTAAGACGCATCTTGGCGCAAAATATCTAATTACATCATGAACTAATGATCCAAGAAGTAAAATTTACAAGCGTTGGTCATTTAAATTAACTACTAATGCAGAAGTTATGCCATGGATAATTACAAGAGAAATGATTAATATTAACAGAAACTTCAACTTACTCTGTAGGGTCGAGAACTTTTGCCTCCAGTTTACTGTGTTCCGGCTTTTCCACGTTCTTCCTAGGTCTGCCTGGTCGAAGCTTAAGTGGGCTAGATGGGGGTTTATCTCTTTGATTACCAGACATAAAATGCGAAAATATTTCTGTTTGTTGAAGAAGGTAATCAAAACGCTTACTACGATCGGTTTCCTGACAAAAAACGATTTTTATGAGCATGTATGAACAAGTTTGAAGAATTCGGCAGTTATGTCAACACAGAGAAAAACTTACCAATTTAGTTTCAAAATCATCCATTTTACCTCTGGATGAAAGAGTATCTCCGGAAGATGCATTCTGAAAAATTATTGGTACGTCAAGATACGAACAACAATTACCATGGCGTTCATCAAGATTCAATGCGATGTAAATATGTATGAATACAAGTTTCTGCAACTGGCAGAAAAAGAGTAAAGTGAATGATATTCGGGACTTACGGAATTCTCTCCTGTGTCGGCAGTGTCCATACTATCCTCAACTTTAGCCATGTTTGTAACTATTCTCTAAAATAACATAAAACAACGAAATTGCGTTCGCCTCCTGATCCCGGATAACAACGATAGGTTATTATGGCGGCAGTGCAGTTACCACTGGCGGGGATCAAAGGGACTACTGAAATCAAACCGATTCAAAATATTTCTGGAGGGAATTTGAAAATTCTATTCAAACATGACGTCACATCCGGAAATTCAACCTGGCAGAATGGATGAATGCAGACGACAGCGTAAGGTAAGCACGTTTTCTAAACTTTGTAAAAGGTTTTCTATTTCTTCAAGGGTTTTAGTCTATTTCGTGTTTCAATTGCCAAATTTAACAACCCATTCTCTCAAACACATGTGTTTAACAGTTTATTTATAAGGCTTTGCAATTGGTCTGGCCGCACTTTTATAAATTAGAATGAGTAACCATTAGCCAAAACCATTAAATTTTGTAAGCGGATACTAGTACACCGTTTTACCACCCTAACTACCAAAGTTCTATTCGTTTTCCGCGTCTTATTTACATTTAGAGACGAAGAAACCCAAAAATTAGACGGTAATGAGTCCTAGGGCTTGGATTCGTGTGTATTTCCATATGCACAAGTGGATATTTTTGAAGGATGCATTGTCTCATGGGAGAGAAAATATTTTTTCACCCAGTAAATGATTAAATTGGCTCAATTGAGCTCTGCGCTACCTATCATTGGTCTCTATAATAATGTACATACGACGTTTATGTGACATTAACGGGGCACCATCACGAAGTTGAGACTTCAGGGGATGGTCGGTATGGTTGCAATTTAAATTGTGGTATGATGATTTCAAATAGCTGTTCTGAAGTGGACCATACACCAAAGACGACAGTGGTTTCTAAAATTATTATTTAATATTAATGGAAATATTAATTATTTATTATGTGTTTATTGGGCATGAAGGTTATATATTTTCGAGTAATATGAGACTTAAGAAGTATTTTATCATGTTAAATTACATCTGGATGGTGTCAGTAAAGTTCGACCTGGAATAATTATTCCTCTTCAGTATTCTCGTGTTCCTGAAGTGCTGAATAAAATAGCGTCAGGGATACACATAGGCGGCAAAGTAGAAATGACAAACGTATGATCATTATCATTTTAAGGATTCGGAAAATAGACCATCACAGGGATTAGGAATTCACAAAGCACGCTTCTTTATTCCACGGGGTTCTTATAAGAACTAATAAATTTATTCGTCCAACCTCTTAACATCACGCTCGCCAAAACACTCACCATCTGCATGTGATACACACAGTGAAGGAAAACAGAGCAGATGGAAATCAAAGTACAATGTGACCAAAGAATGTAGCAGGCGATTATGAACCTACGGGCTCGCCCCCAGCGTCAGCCCGAGGTGCTATCATGGCTCCTAAAAGGCAGCTGCGGGGAGAAGAGACGGAGTGATGAAAGGAATACGAGATACGAGGCGCACTTACATTATTTTCGTCAAGAAAAAGTCGCCTTCCAAAACTCCCCTCATTCTAAATCATTTTATATAGTTCTCATCCGGTCTTTTCCACACACCATTTGACACCAACCTTTTTTATTGTTGCCCTGTCTTTGAAAGATCTAGTAGATACGATGAATATGAGTGTTATTTGCATCCTTGGGGACCTGAATAATTGTAGAATGGTGTGAATTGTAAAGTTTAGAAAAGAATGCGTTTTTCTACTCACCCCTCCATAACCAGCGCAATGGAAATATTCTAAAGACTATTTCAAATTATTTGCTCCAAAGAGCGGGCGATGTGAATGGTGCTTCCCTTATAGGTTCTAATTTCGCGTTTGTCATCTGCAACTCGGTTTGCAATCGCAGAACACTCTTCCCACCGTAGCAGGTGCACTCATCTATAAAAGAAATCGAGATTTGAGATGGATTCCCCCCCCCCCAGAAAAAATAAAATAACATTTACCTCCTTTTCTTCATCTTTTGCAATCGATAATGACAAGCATAGTACGTTGGTCGCTCCTCAAGGGTCAGGAATATAACACTGTGGTAGGGATTGCACCTATCGACAACTAGAGCTGTACATGAAAGAGCAGAAATTACATCCTAGCAGGGCCACCCATTACAATTCGAGGGGGAGGAGCCGGATGAAAGGTATTATGTGATTCGAAAGTCTTCCCACAAGACCGAAGTCACTTTCTCGCCGGCTTGAGATCTCCCTTTCCTATCTACTACCTCGTATCCGTGACTGATTCCCGATTCATGAATATGACTGAAAGGAATGAATATATCATCGGAAGTGCGGTTTTCGATATGATCATTGTTTGTGCAATGCATTCTAACATGTTTCCTGAAGAATATGACAAAATACCTATTTGGTTACGTATATTATTGGAACTACTCCCTCGAAAGAAATGTTATACAGGTTTTATGAATCGTTGGCTTTATGAACGAAGGTAATTCGTGAACGTTTGGAGAATCGCCATATTCACGTCCAGCTCAATCTTTGTAAAAATATAAGGTATTATATTATTTTTCAACCTGAAGTTCGATGTATTGCGCTTAAATCTACAAGATAATGTGCATCTTGTAGCACAAGAAGTAAAGTGGAATTATTTGAATTTTTCCAGAAGGGTCAAATTTGACCTTGATTTTCAAGATCATCCAGGGGTTGGCTCTTAATTTATATATTTTTCTCTTTAGAAAATTACTTAAACTTTGAAAAATGTCTCTATCATTATTTGTTTGAAAGATTCACCATTTCGGAACGACTTTAATGCTCTTAGTGCACTAAATTCACGTACTCACATACAGTAGTACACACTTGAGCCGCTCCCGTCCGGACACAGGCAACAACTCTCAAATCGTTCGCCTCCCGCTCTTCCAAAGCAGGTTCTCCACAAACTCACCAACACTCTTAACTTCATTGGTCTTGGTCGTCTTAAGATCATTTAAAAAATCCCACAACTCCCTCGAATCCTCCCTTAACCGAACTCTCTCCTTAACACCCTCTGGAATTAACCGTTCACTTTCAAGTTGAAACATCCCCGATCTACATTCGCCCTCTACCGCTATATTTGAATGACATTAATTATGTGCGTAAACTTTATTCAGATCTCAATTCTAATTGTAATTTTTCACAGAACGGGTTAGCCTGGGGGGAGAGCGCTCGCCGACTAACCCGAAGGTCGCGGGTTCGAGTCCCGCTTGGGGCATGGGTGTTGTGTTTGTCCATTAGGGTTTTTTCCTATGATTTGATGAGGTGTGAAGTGACCATAGCAACCTTTAAACAAATTACTACAACTATTGTAATTTTTCGAGTGTTTACTATCGAAGAATTCTTATTCCAAAAATATAAGTTATTAAGCCTAGAAGATTCGGATTTGCACTAATGCAGGGCCTTCCTGTTTTAGTCTTCAACATTAATCAATAAATAATGTAAGGCTTAAAAAATCATATTGATTAACCCACCTTATTAGAGTTTTAAATTTCGAGAGATTTCGTCAAGCAGTTACTTTGTATGAATCATTAGTTATGACTAATTCGCGGGAGGGGCTCCTTAGCTGATTTATGAGCGATATTTCCTCAAATCAATACAGCATTCATAATGAACAAAGTTCACTGTGGAGGCCGTCACTTGGTGGAATTCCATGATAGAGTGATAGTTTTTTAATATTAACTACTATATAACTATTATATTTCCACAAAAGATACAAAACACGACCGGTTTCGGCGATGATCGCCATCATCTGGTGAAGTATGTTGGAAGA
>WURS02000017.1:5126587-5141198 GCA_011762765.2 Rhinocypha anisoptera | reverse complement strand
TAAGAACACCCTAACCAGAGAATGGGGAAGTCTGTTGTTCGAGTCCTGGCTGAGGATAAAACGACACATATAGAAAGTAACTCACAGTGGTGAAGAATTTTCGCTGGCACCACCACCTTCACTCGTCAGGAGAGAATGAGAACGGACGAAGGTGGTGATGCCATGGAAAATTCTTCACCACTGTGAGTTTCTTTCTTTTTGTGTCCTGTGTCTTTGTACATTCTACTAGTGTTCCAACTTATATTATTCACATTGTGAACCTTTTCGAAGTGATTATATATATATATATATATACATAACTCATGTATATACCTGTATGTATGAGCCTACCTCGGAGTTTGAAGACGGGCTGAAATGCCTGAAATATTGCGTAAGTTTTGACTGTGCCGTTACTTCTGTGTGTTCCTGTCCGTCTCCTGTGTATCTTTTAGTCATTTTGAGGATCGCTGAAAGGCTACTTCATTGTTATTACCTATATATATATATATATATATACAATGTACCTTTCCAAGGAATTTAAATTTTTTGTAATAGTACATTGTTCCACTTTTCTTATGATAGATAAACTCCCACAAAGTGAAGTCTGAAACAATAAAGTTTATTGTTGAGTTGCATGTGCAAAATTAGTTGTAACTCTAATCAATTCCTTGGAGGTGGAATCCTGACTGACTGCATCATGGCTTGCTCTCGTTCACAGGGATGGTCGCCTCCAGGAAGGTGACCAGATCCTGGCGATCGATGGACAGCCCCTGGACTCAAACATCTCCCATCATCAGGCGATCAGCATCCTGCAGAAAGCGAGGGGACTAGTGGAGCTAGTGGTCGCTCGAAGCGCTCCATCTTCGACCGGAGATTCCACAACAATCGTCTCCCTGCAGCAACACCTGCCATCGACGATTGCATCCACTGTCGTTCTCTCGACTGGTTCTCCTACCTCCCCACAACCCCCACCTCGCTCTCCCACACCCTCCCACACTCTCGCCCCCTCGTCCTCATTGCCTGCTGCGACCATCGAGCGGTCCCCATCAGCTGTCAGTGACGGTTCCAAAGCAGGCTCCGAGATGGTGGTGAGTGTTCTTGTGTTTCACCCATTCGTTTGTTGTTCATCCTTAAGATGGAAACTACGTTAGACAACTTGACTATAAGAATGTTAGAAGGAGAATAGTGTTTGCTAATGATGACGTCGTAAGATGGAAAGAGTTGATGGCAGGGACCTTGAGGAAAAAGTGAAGCAAAGATTACAGAAATCCCTAATATTGGAACATTATATGGAACTGAAACCTGGTCTATTTGGAAGGATGATGGTTGAGATGTAGGTTTGACGAGGGATGGTGAATGTGAAGTGGACAGAGAAGATAACTAAAGAAGAAATGCTAAGATTTGTAGGATAGGAGAGGATATTGTTTAGTGAATTCTGAAAAGGGCAGGAAAGGTGAAGATGGAAGGAATGCTCTGTGGGGTGATTGGTTGTTGAAGACACTGCAATGGAGGAGAGAATTTAGGGGTACAGCAAGGAGGATAGAATGTCAGGATTCTGGATAGAATGATGGGTGGTGTGAAGTGTGCTGTTTTGAAAGGAGATTTTTTGTTGAGGCTGAGCAAAGTGGTTGAACCTATCTTCAGGCTGTAAACTTAGGATGATGTTTGATTAAGAGGGCTGACCACCATCCAATCGGTTGTGCCTCCTCATTCAGTTATGATTCGATGATATCTTGGAAACAATGATGGTTAGAAGATACTGGCGTAAAGCAGGTTAGGTTGTAGTGGTATTGTAGATAAACCAGCCTTCAAAGTGCAGACAGGGTGAAGTCAATAAAGGAGGCTGTGCACTGCCTTGCTGGTCCTCCTTTATTCATTATGGGAGCCATTACTGTGATCAGGTGATGAAATAGTCCGAAGAGACATTGAAAGAGAATGATGAGGCTATCTATACTTAACAAGAAGAGGGGAACAGGGATAGGATATTAAGGCAAGGAAGACTGCAATGGAGGGAAAGGAAAAGGATAGAATTTAGATAGGGAATGATAGGCTTTTGGAACTGAACAGATTTGAAGAGGGATTATGTCAAGTCTTGACCAATCACAGAGAGGGAGACAAGTCCAAGATGAAGGTTAGATCGTTATTCCTAGGTTATGAATTGCATTTCAGAACAACAAAAGAGGAATGTGTCCACGCATGAAAACAGACCCTAATCCGCCTCATAGGATGGAGAAGGTGATAAGAAAAATCAAGTGGAAACAAGAGTTTCCATTCAGACAACAGGGCCCGCTTTTCACTAGGCGCAAATGTTCCCTTTCCTCAGACAAAGTTTAAATTGGATATTTATTAGCTGTGTATATTATTAATAAAATTGTGTTACTACTAACTTTATTAAATGTTGGGCTCCTAGGAGATGTAAAGTTTGGATTGGTTATATTTTTTCGCAGTGCTTACATCAGTGTGAAATAAGTGAAGTGAAGTAGTTGCAATTGATATTAATTTTATGGTATAATTTTCCAAAATAGGAGTAATAGTTTTAATAGTGTTGCAAACTGATGGGCAAAGGGCCTGATTTATTTCTCTCCCTTGTCACTAACAGGCCTTAAAAACTTTTTCTTTCCCCAACTGGTGTAAGACAAAGTTGGGTCAGATTATGAGTTGCTATATTTGACAAATTAAATGTTTGTCAACTGGCACTTGTAATAGTGATGTAAATAGTTTCATTCTTCTATAGAAAGCAACTCTGACTAACTTACTGAGATATGTTAGTTGTTATACCGGGAGTGCTTTACTTTTGCATTGAGTAGTAATTTGCCCACAAATGCCTTTCATTTCTCCCCAGCTAAACACTGAGTGGGCTCAGGTGGAGGTCATCGACCTTCTCAATGATGGTTCTGGTCTTGGCTTTGGCATCATTGGTGGTCGCAGCACAGGCGTTGTTGTCAAGACCATACTACCCACTGGAGTGGCTGACAGGGTAAGTGTCAATCCTCCAAGGGTGTTTGGAAGTTTGTTGGTTTCTTCTTGTATTCACACACACCTCATTTTAATATTTTCAGTTACATGAGTAAAAACTTGCATCAAGAATAAATGCTAACAATTCAAGGAGTGCAATGCAATAATGCATTGAAAATCGAAAACATTTGGAGTTCATTCATGGTAGCCTACTGGGTATAGCTTTCGGCAACTGAATGGGAGACCTTGATTCAAGTTCTGGTGATGCATCTGATCACTTGTAGCTAGAAAACAAACAGTGATTTTTCTGGGTGTCAGATCTTCCTGGAGAAACTGCAGGTGTGAAAGGGAAAGGAACTGGTCCCCCTTACACTCATCTTCATACAACAAAACAGGCTTAGGGTTGAATATATACACTCTGTGGTTGGTGCTGGTTAATTGAGACTGTGGTGAACTTTGTCTGATGCATACATTTTTGCATATCTGACTTATGGCAAACTAAACTCTCTGTCAAAAACCAAGATGTTAATCAGAAATGGTATAAAAACTAATCAGCTCTTCAATTGTAAGGAGGAAGTCCTCCATGTTTATGTGTGATGCACTCAGCTTTAAGTCTGATATTTTATTTGTACCATGGGGAAAGCTAAAGCATTTTTTTCAAATGATTATGTGTGGTCTGCTTAGATGAAAAATATCCACAACTTCTACAATACTTCTTTAATGGTAGCAGTTGGCCAATGTTATTTTGCTGTTATTTGAAAATAGTAATTTCAGTAAGGGAATTAAAAATACGGAAACTGGTAGGGACACTTTAGAGCAAAGTTTGAGGTATTAGATAGCACTTTATACCAGCTTCAATACAAGCCATTCAGTAGGTGATAATTAAAATGTAGATGTGAAGCGTTCGAAGTTGTGTCATGTGATCCCAGAGTGAATTTTAGGGATTAGCCTGAATAGGAACATAGGGTCTCGAATGTGTGTCCTAATGACAATCAATGAAATGGTTGTATGGGTAGGGGCTCTGCAGAAATAGTGGATCAATAATATGGTGTCTGTAATATTTTACTGTATGTCATTATAATTGTTACATATTTACCTACATCACTTCTCCCTGAATGACATGAACACTCTGTTCCCTCAAAGATGAAAATTCAGTTGACATCTCATCTATTTACTTCTTGTTTTTAGAAATGAGTTTCATTATTCTTATTGTCCATATTATATTTCAAGGGATAAATGCACGTCGTGGATTAATGTTCATGTATCTCTGTTTGATTTTTCACCCCTGCAAAGTTTTCGCTTTGATCGGATGTTATACCTTTGTGATTTTCAAGGCTTGTTGAGGTTTGCCATGCCACCTCATCACCAGTGCGCTTCACAGTTGCTGTTTCTCACATCGTCACTTGTGCCACTGACAGATCGAGCATGTGTGTGTGTGTGTGTGTGCCAGTCATTCTCTACAGCACTGTCTCCCTTTGCCTCCACAGGATGGCCGTCTACAGAGTGGGGATCACATCCTGCAGATTGGAGACGTCAATCTGCGAGGCATGGGCTCGGAGCAAGTGGCAGCCGTCCTCAGGCAATCCGGGAGTCATGTCCGTCTCGTTGTGGCTCGACCCGTCGAGCCCACCTCACCCGACTACCAGGTATTTGGAGTCTCGCCTGTTTCCAGGACCCTCTCTCATTTTCCCCTTCCAACTCTCTTACGCCCACATCTCACTTGCCCTTGAATAAACTCTTTGTTAGACATGAACGAGAAAATATGTATGTAAAGAGATTGACATTGATAAAGTTCTCTCAGATTGACAAAGGGGCTAGGAGCCCCGAAATATATCTCCGTTATGTAAGTCTATCTTTTTCCTTGTTTCTGTGTGTGAATGTCTATAAGTGTGTGTGTGTTCGTTGTTGCTGCTCATCTGAGTTATTCCTAAGTGTATATATGTATATATACCAAGGTAATAAACACACAACAAACTGAATTGCAACTCCTTCAGATGCTTAAGAAATGAACATTCTTACTCTACACATTAATTTGAAAAAGTTATGTAATTAGTCTCAGGCATGTTGTTTTTAACTTGGCAGGAATAGTCATAGTACCTGATAGAGGCAGATAACTATTGTAATATCATGAGTGGACTATAGTAGGTGTTCAGTTCACCTACCAAACCCTGTTGGATGTTTCAAAAAACAGGTAGGAAAAATGAAATTAAAAATTGAAAAAATTAAAAATACTTAGCTTCTCTACAGAAATTTTCCACAAATTTCTGTGGAAAAGCAAAGTATTTTTAATTTCATTTGAAATGGATTTCTACAATGAATCGGGCTCAACTGTATCTTGCATTAGGTAGGAAAAATTTCTGGCTGGGCAGTGATTAAGGAAAAAAACTATTAGGGATATTTCATTGTGCCATAAGAAAAAACTTTTAAATAAATTCAGCATGAAAGGTAAAAAGGTTCTTTTCATGTTATTAGCATGAACAAATATTTTTTTTTAAAGTAACCATATACCATTCTTAAATTCCAGCATTTACATTTTTAAATAAAAGTAAAGGATAGTGCCTTACATTTAATGCTAACTAAGGCATCAAATGCTCAGTTGACTAATCAAATTTTCAATAAAACCAGACATGCAGTTCTGAGGTCCACTAATTTTTTTTCAAGGTAACTTAAAAATGTTTAGCAACCTTTTCTATTATTTTTTACCATGAGAATGGTTTAAATTTTGGCATAAAATTACTTGTCAGATTTATAACTTCATTTGAAAACTGGCATCTAGTCTCTTTCAATTACTTAACTTAAAAATCAATATTTTATAACACTGTTTTCACCGAAATTACAAAACCACACAGATTCATTCATAAAGCCAACGTTTATTATAGAAAACAACCTTGTACATCACATCATCCAATTGGCACAAGTGTAAATTTATTTTTATATTCTACACAAAAACTCACAAGTGTAAAATGTAGTCAAATAATATTTCAAACTTTCATTAAATGTTTCCAAAAATATGTAAGTACAAGGCTTAAGCTAGCTAAAGCCTTAAATATATAACACAATTTGCATTCTTACAAATTCTAATTAAACATTATTTGTTGATGTAGAAAATTTTGTACATGTAAGGCAAGAAATAGGTCTAACAGCAAAATTAAGCAATTTGTTTAGAGATAAAAATGTCAAGACCAATATTTCTCCTAAGGTGTGCCTGATTGAAGGTCTTGATTGGCTATCGCTCAAATATAATGCTCATGCATAAAGGGAGAACATAACAGGGAATATCTTTCTCTTTTTGATCCTCACTAAGTTATGGTAAAAAAATTAATTAACAAAATCTTTTCGACCATACTCATGTCATCTGAAACCTTGTTGACTACTTTTAACAAAATAAGTTCAAGATAGGTACCTAAATTGCTCATACTTAATTTCAAAGAAGTAAAAAAAATGTTTTTTCATAAATAAAATAATAACAAAAATATTCAAGACAAGTCCATATGCCTTTTTCTTACCACAAACATTTATTAATAAGAAAATCAATCTTAATGCATAATTTATGTGACAACCACCTCACTCACAATATAAAGTAGCCAAAGAATTAAAATAACACCCCCTTCTTGCAGTGTAGTCAAGTAGAAGAAATTAAATTGCAGCATATTTCATTCCCAGCATTTATAAATTCAAGATCCTGTTGGTAGTTGTCACTGAGGTGTATGAGAATTGTGCCAAGTAATGATGGTATGAGGGAGGCATGTTTGGATCCAACAAAAATATTTGCTTAGACAAAAGCTATAAATATAAAAGAACAAAGATACTTCTATAAACTTTAAAAGTTTTAACACATTATCTATTTTTATAAAATCAGTTATTAGCATGTCTCATTGTCAAAACATTTGGGCTAGTTTCTCAAACTATTCCAAAGGAAAAAAAAGAGCTTCATGCTTCCAAAAAGTGGTAGTTTATGATGACGAGATAGTGTTAAAGAAAAGTTTTAACAAAGTAGGTAATAGGAATTGGTGACAACACTGTCACAACCCTTCACAAAAGAAGGAAAAATATGTACATGAATAATACCATGAATACACTCACTGCTTTGCTTAATGTTCCTGGGTTAACACCTGAGCTTTTGCAAAGTGTGAAGCACATAGCATCAACTAAAAAAGCAACAAAATTCTAATTTAAACAAATTAACTCCACAGCAAGCTAAGTATCCATATGCTCTAAGCAAAACCAACTACTATGTGAAAACTAGGACATCTTATCCAGAGGTTGCATTGCAATTCAGCACTCACGCCCATGAGAACTCCTTAAGTCTTATGTTATTTCAACTGCCTTAACACTAGATTATCAGAAAAATAACCATGAATTTTTTAAATGTCTGGATTTATGTATAAAATGAATTTTGAGGACTGATTAATCAATCAATCAACTGACTACTATTTTAAGGTTACAATGCCCACAAATCAGCCTGATAACTCACATTAAAATTACTGACCACCTCTTAACATCAACAAAGGTGACAGTGCAGCAACAGCCATGATGATAGTGAATAATTACAAACATTACCTACTACTCCATAGCAAAGGACTATTTTCTTCTTAAATAGAAAAAAAACTAGTCAAATAGAGGTGAGAAACCACACAAGCCAAAGAGACATGGAAGACAAGTGTCAAACTATTAGGAGAACAACTTTTAAAAATTTAGTTTCCAACAGCTTAATCAATGAAAAGTCTGACAATTTAACAGTGACTGTTAAAATATAGAGTAAGAAATGAACTTTGGATTTTCTTTAATTGACTCATTAAAATCATACGAATCTCCCAAAATGAACACTTTTTAAAGAAATACATATTTACAAATGCAAAAACACTGTGTAATAAATTTTCCACTGATTTCCATAGAAAAATGAAAAGTAGAGTGTCACCAGAAAGAGATGTAACCAACTTAAATATTTCTTTTACACATGAGATCATGTCTATATTCTAGACTACTACCTTTTAGAAAAGGTTATTCAATATTATAAATTAAATTTTCTGATCCACGTTTAACATTTTATGTTACAACAACAACCATAACATCAACTTCATCTATTTATTAATATGGCAAGGATACATTATGCTCCTTAAAAGGATAACTGCTCATAACAAAATGTTCTTGTGTGATTGCAGCTAATTCTTTCAACCACTCATCCAGAATCACAGCAGATAAAACTACATTCCAAAGCTCTTTCTTATCATCTTTACCTTCAGAAGAACCCCAAGAAGGCCGATGAATATAGCTGCAATGAAAACAAATTAATAAATAAAAGTGAATCTCACTGACTCCGTTTCTCACATAAAGCATAAGGATTGAGCTGAAAATCTTACCGATAACCAGAGCCATCAGCATTAGTTTGCAGCTTTTCATGTGAATTACTATTGGTGGTTGCTCTTTTGAAAACAGATGACAATCTCGATGAAAAACTCTCTCGTTTTACGTCACCTGTAACATTTTCGTTATCATGAAACAACATGGAAATATTAAGAATAATTATATTTTTACCTGTCAATGCATATGGATAAAACAAATGGAATTATTACCCCAGGTGGCAAACCAGGCATACTGGGAAATCCACCCTCCGATCCGAAGTGAACCATTTAGAAAGAGCTCACTGATAAACAGAACTCCACCAAATATGAAAAATAATACATCCAGAGAGGAAGAGGAAAATGTAAAATTACGAGGCAGACTCAAAGAATTAGAAGAACAGATGCTCAACATGAAGCAAATGGTAGCAAGACTATCACAGGAGAATGAACAACTAAAAACCATGGTAGAAGGAAAAGCGGCTGGAGGTGCAGAAATAGACACCTTTAATAAAGAACAGCACACTACAGAATATGCTACCAATGAAGAAGAGCTGGTCAGGGAAACCGACTGGATCATCAAGAGACACAAGAGACCTAGCAAAAAGAGAAAAGCTGATTCCTCATTGGAGGTAGAAGATATAAGTCAACCTGAAAGTTCTGGTGAACGAATAACCGATATACAGATAAAAAAACAAAATAGATGGACTACACTAAAGGAAAAAGCTGTATCCCCTCCATCAATCCACATAACAGGAATGAAAAACTATGCTGAAGTTGAAGCTGTATGAAAAAAAATTCAGACTAAAATAATGACATTAAACAATAACGTCTAGAAAATACTTATATCATATGCAGAATCGTATAAGGAACGCACTAACAAGCTAAACACAGAAAAAAAGAGTGGTATACATATGAGGACAATAGTCGAAGGCCACTCAAAGTCATGGCCAGAGACCTTCACCCAACATGTGAAAGAAATGATATTATAGATGATCTGCTGCCCTTCAAACTACAGGGGATGTGAAGTGTCATAACAGCTTTAACGAATCAGAGATGAAAGCAAAAAAGCAGAAAAGCAGAATTCAAGATCGCAGGGAGAAGAGCAAATGAACCCGACTGTGAAGCAACTACCACCAAATTCGGCGAGAAAGAAAATCTATACTGAAGCAGCTAAAAAATGACAACAAGATACCTGGATGGATGAACATCAGAATATCCTGAATGTAGTGCTTAAAAAACTGTATGCCATTAACCAAAGTCTACAGGAGCAGTAAGAAATAAACAAGAAAATCCTTGAAAACTTAACCGATCAGCAAAAAGCAGTTGACAACTTAGTCAAAAGGCTAAAGAGAATAAAGGTGAGACATCATATCATTGAAACAAAAATAAAAGTATGAATGATATTCTAAAAATTATGACCCGGAATGCAAACAGACTGACACAGTACCTAACTGAACTGGATGCATATCTAAACATGGAAAAAATTGATATATGCTTGATATCAGAAAGCCATCTAACATAAAATGCAAATGTTAAGCTGAGGGGCTATATTATATATCATGCAGATCATCCATCAGATAAAGCTAGCGGAGGATCAACGATCCTGATTAAAAATACGATCAAACACTATCAATGTATGAAAATTGAGAAGGAAAAGCTACATGTCACAACTGGAAACATACAGATAATGAGCAATTGGAGTTTTACAATTTCGGCAACTTACTGCCCACCAAGACATAATCTAAGAGCTGAAAACTATGTCTTATTATTTAGGACATTAGGTAATCACTTCATTGCTGGAGGGGACTTTAATGCTAAAAATACCTTCTGGGGGTCAAGAATAACAAAAGGCAGAGAACTATCTAGAGCAGGACAAGAAGTAAACCTGGATTTCTATTCAAGCGGTTAACCAACTTATTGGTCATCAGACTCCAATAAAACCCCAGATCTGATAGACCAATTTGTAGTGAAAGGAGTGACTAGGCGGTATATACATGTCAAAAACAGTAATGACCTTTCATCCGATCATGAACCTGTGATACTAACAGTTAAAGCGCAGGCAGAGGCTCAAGCCTACCCACTCAGGCTGGAAAATAAAAGGACAAACTGGACCCTATTTAGTCAGCTTATCGTAGAGCATACAGAGCTCCAGGTCCAAATACAAAATAAACAACAACTATAAGAAGAGGTGGATGTACTAAATAGAAACATACAGAGAGAATGTTGGGCCAGTACCCCCCAAATAAACAATCAACAACAAACTAGCTATCCTATGGAGGTAAAAGAGCTGTTGAGGAAGAAGAGGCAAGCCCGAAAAACCTGGCAGAGGGCTCGTACGCTGGAAAATAAAAGAATGTTGAACTCACTTTGTCGTTAGCTTAAAGAACTAATAAGGAAAGTCAAAAATGAGAGCTTCCAAACATACCTCATTAAATTTACATCGAAGAAGGATACTGACTATTCACTTTGGAAAGCAACAAAAGGGATGAAAAGACCTAACATCCAATCACCCCCTTTTACGTCAGGAGGATGGAACTTGGACGAGAAGCACAAAGAATGATCTCTTCGCAAGACTCCTAGAAGAAACCTTCACCCCGTTACCTAGGCAAAGAGAATAAGAAAGCTCTATCCTTGTACCCAAGGAACATATAAGGGATATGAAGAGAGTGACGTTGTAGGAAGTAAAGGATGAAATAAAAAACAAAATGTAAGTCAAAAAAGCACCAGGATACGAACTGATAACAGGAAAATTTTTTAAGTAACTGCCAGAGAAAGGACTAAAAAATACATTTATTTAATGCTTCCATCAGGTTGAAGTATATTCCCATCCAATGGAAAGTAGCTGAAGTTATTATGATCCTGAAACCAGACAAAGCACCAAATGATAAAAAATCCTACAGACTAATTTCGCTGCTACCAACTATTTCAAAATTGTTTTCAAAACTGATCCTCAAGAGGCTTAAACCACTGATAGAGGAAAGAAACCTTATACCATATCACCAGTTTGGATTTAGAAATAAACATTCTACCATAGAGAAAGTCCATAGAATAACACACGTAATAGAAAAAGTATTGGAGGAGATAAAAACATGCTGGGCAATATTTATTGATGTTGCAAAGGCTTTCGATAAAGTATGGCACAAAGGGCTGGAATACAAGTTGCATAAATATCTAACAGAGGAATTCTACCTCCTACTAAAGTCGTACATTAAAGACAGGCACTTTCGTGTAAAATGTGATAATTAATACTCAGATTTGAAGAAAATTGCTGGTGTTTACAAGGCAGTGTGTTGGGACCCATTCTGTATCTATTATACAAATATGATGTACCCAACAGAGAAGAAACAACAGTAGCTACATTTGATGATGATACAGCATTTATTGCAACAGGGGAGGAAGTTGAAATGGCAACAGGAAGACTTCAGAGATCTATAACGGAAATGACTAAATGGATTAAGCGATGGAGAATAAAAATCAATGAAACTAAATCAGTTCATAACAATTTTACTAACAGAAAAGTAGAATTAATAAGAGTCAGTATCAATGGTCAAGTGATACCATATGCAAACACCGCTAAGTATCTGGGTATGACATTGGATGTCAAACTCAAATGGAAAGAACATGTAAAGAAAAAGAAGGAAGAGCTCAATATAAAATACAGGAATATGTATTGGTTCTTAGGAAGAAACTCACAACTAACAATAGAAAATAAATTGCTGTTATCCAAACAGATACTGAGGCCGGTGTGGACCTACGGAATTCAACTATGGGGCTGCACAAAGAAAACAAATCTGGCAATGATACAAACTTTCCAGAACAAAGTACTGAGAAACATAGTAAACGCACCATGGTACATAAGGAATGATGATCTCCATAGAGATTTTAATGTTGAATACGTCAGCGAAATAGTGCAGGGATATGCAGACCAGCATGACCATAGGGTACGTACTCATGTAAACCGAGAGATGACAAAAGTGGCTGCAGAGGCTCCACTCCTACAAAGAAGACTCAAAAGGAAGAAGCCCCATGATCTCCTACGGCAGTAAGAAACTTCCAATGGAGGATAATAATTAAATATATGGGAGTAGTCAGGGGGCTATGTCCCAACACCCGTCACAGAAGTAAGAAAGAAAAGCTGCTAGATGAGCCTGCTCAGTTGCGGCCTATGGGAGGTGTTTTTAGTGGGTTAGAGTCCCACACTATTATGAGCTACGAGGCTCATCGTGTCTGACAAGACATTTTCACCTACTCTCAAAAAATAAAAAAAATCTCGGAGAAATTTTTCCGTTGCATAAAACTTTCGAGTATTCAAATAATTTCAAGATATTTACATCGATTCGCAGTCGTCAATGATAAGGTTATAAAGAAGGAAACTGTATGACACGATGACAAATAATGCCGGTTTGCAGTCGAGGGGGGGATCGTTCCAATACATGTCAAAATTGATAACCTCGAAGAAATGGCTTTGGATGAATCCAACTAAATCCGAGATATTTTGCAAAATCCGAAGCGTTTTCCTTTGTAGATAAACAGATTTGTCTTTATTTCCGGCCGGGAGACTTAATTTTCTCCTCTTCTGCCTGTTAATGAAGGGCTAAATTTCAGATCGGCGCGGTTGGAAACATTTATCTTGACTGCTTACCTTCCGTCTTAAAATGTTAAGCCATGCGTGACTTTATCTGGAAAAGTCAGCAATGGGAGGTTCACCAACGTGGGTTACACAAAATATTTGCAGGATTCTCCTTGCAGATAATAGTTTTGCTCGAGGGCAGGTCTTTAAAAATTTTGCCGCAAACCCCCTCTTGCCGAAATTTTCATTTTGTGGAACTTCTCTCTTCCTTCAAACCACCCATCATCCGAAACCACTTACTATATTCTCCTTCTCTTCTACATTTTAACAATTCCAGGCGGCTTCCAACCACAGGCATTCCCTTCTTAACCAGCGTGTCACTTCAACCTTTTTTCTTACATTTTCCTTTAAAAGTTTCGATCCAAATTTTATTTTATCCTACCCTTCTCTAAGCACTTCGGCGTTTCTCACTTTTTCCGTTCACCTAGTACTTTTTATCATTCTCCAGAACGTTATGTCCAGAACTCAAATTCACACATTGACTGCAAGGTAATCTTCCGTTTTTATTGAAACCTTTCTTTGCCACAGTGATTCTCACTTTTAACTCAGTGATCCACATTTCTACCCCCTTGACGTATTACTCGTCATTCCATCATCCATACTTGAAATGGCATATGAGCAGCACTCCTAAACCCTTCAATCAATTTGTATTTGTTTTTCCTAACATTAATGAAATTATGTATAGCATAATGAAAAAAATTATATAGAGATAATATTTATTGTGACCTAGGTTTCGTAGTAATAGTATTTGAGTTTATAGGAGGTTTCAACGGCTATGCTCATTTTGCACCTCTTCAAATCGTAGAAAAAACCCTATTGGACAAACAAAACAGCCATGCCCTGGGCGGGACTCGATCCCGCGACTTATGGATTAGCAGCGGAGCGCGCTACCCACCAGGCTAGATCGGCCGGCACTATGTTTCCATGTTACTAAATTATATTCAGATGATAGGCAATAAATGCAATTAGATAATCTCATATACACATATGCAATATGAAATAACATGGAAATAATATCCTTAAAATTTATGAAAAAGTATAAATATTAACCTTTTATAATGATTGGTTAACTTTTAAAAAGAGTGAACTATTTCAGACATCAAGCTTCACACTAATATTTTAGTGTGAACAATTTTTTCTCAAAGTATGTCTTAGGTCTTTGGCATCGATGAGCACGGATATGAAACCAAAGTATTTTTTGAAAATATATACTGTTTTTGGTTCTACTTTGTGAGACTCTATATTTAAAAAGAAAACACCGATTTTTCCACATAAAAATTTATTTTACGACCGGTTTCATTAGAAAAGTAATATCATCATGCCTGATTATGTTACTTATGTAATGAAATCGGTCGCACAATCTATTTTGACATTTGAAAGCTGTCAATGTTACTATCAAAATTATGAATTTCACAGAAAATACGCTTTCTGGATAGAATGTTATCCATAAAAGTGTATCCAGTGGACGAAAAATGCGAATCTCATATTTAAAATACGGAATGACATAGGAGATAGTTTCCGGCGTGACTTGGTGGAACTGCTCCATGATTAAATGAGACACGAACTTTGTAGGTCCACATAAATATATTTTCTACACGACGTCAGGTAATTTTACAGAAAATATCCACAGACCAGAATATTCAAGTTAAAGCTCAGTACGATGCGAAACCTAGAAGCACTACAACCACTATTGTTAAAAGGCCAG
>WURS02000017.1:5097932-5108270 GCA_011762765.2 Rhinocypha anisoptera | reverse complement strand
CAAGACAAATGCGACGACACAACTGAAGAGTATCACAAAAGAAGCGTTCCAGGACTGTTTCCAAAAGTGGAAAACCCTTTGGGATAAGTGTGTCCGTCGGGGAGGGGAGTACTTTGAAGGGGACAGAGTAACTCGTAAATAAAGTATATTTTGTTTTATGAAATCAGTCTACATATTTTTGGAACAGACCTCGTATAGTGAATATTTCTACAGTCTGTCTCCTCTATTTTGACTCTCCACAATGCTCCTACTTTGTTGCTTGAGTTATGTATATGCTCACTGTTGGATTCTTTCTTTAGCTTTTATAATTTCTGAATTGTATTCCTTACATAGCTGAGATAACGTTTTCTCGTTTTGTTCACCACCGGTTGCTTTACAAGTTCTGTGCAAAGAAACAATCTCATTTCTCATTTGTGCTAGTTTTGGAGAAAATCATGTATTCTTATATTTATTAATTATATTATGAGGCAGAGTTACTTGGGAAAACATAACTCAAAAAAACCCACAAATTACTTAAAGAATAGATTAAAATTTTCCTCCACATTGAGTTAAAAAAAAAGGTTAAAGGCTGGATTACCCTTCCCCCCCCCTCCCGCCCCCCTCTTACCCTCCACTTTTCCCACACACAGCCACAGTGTGAGAGTGAGTGCAAATAAAGGGTTAACAGACAGAACAGGTATGGATGAGCAACAATCAAATTTGTTTTATAAGATTTAAGTAATGTTACATTTTAAGTCAATAATGTCAATCCATTATTGAACAATGTCATACCTACAAAAATGGCCCCATTGAAAATGCCCCATTGTTCCTCATTCAAATACCTCTGGTGGAATAAGATTCTCCATGGGGAATGTATGGTATAGGAATTTAAAAGTGAATTAACAATGATTTTAATGTATGCAAAGTTTAATCTTTAATGAAAATTTTCATTTAGTATTTGGTTTGAGTAATTATATAATCCTTACTGGATCCAATTCTCCTGAAGGGAAATTCCTTATTGGGAATTTTCTCTCCATGGATTCTTCCCTTTAGGAAATTTTCCCCATGTTAACTCTCTGCAGGGAATCACAATGGGGATTTAATATCTTTGTGGCACAAGAGAGGAAGAGGAGTAGTATAACTCTAATCTTTTACAAGCAACATTAGTCATAGGTACAGGGACCAATCTATGACCAATGGTATGACTACATACAGCAACTTCTATACCCATTTTTACATTGAAAGAAATAGAAATATAACAAAGAACTTGTGAATCCTACCTAGACAAAATGCTGTTCATAGTGACCCAGACAGCAAATAGATATTATAGAGACAAACTCAATTTCAAGTCTATCTTTTAACCCTCTTGGGCCGGAGCCATAAACTGGTATACAGTCCCTGCATACGAGTGTGCTATGAAATAAACTGAAAATAAAAAAAAGGTCATTCGTACTGGGGGGGCAAGATTCATCTGAACACTCGATATATCCGTCCTTCAGCACGAAAGGGTTAAAGGTTAAGTAGGAAATGTATATGTTCAAGTCCTTAAGTGAAATTTATGTAAATAATTCCTCACACCCACAATTCATAATTAGAATTTCCCAAATGATGTGGTCAACCTAATAGCATAAGTGGTGATAAACGAGGATACCATCATAACACTGAAACTTAAAGAATCCCTGCCGGAGGATATATTTCTTTAAAAGGGCCACAGGGATTTTAATTCCTAATAAATCCAGAACTACCATAAATGCTACAGCTAAGAGTGCCTATGTCTTGGCACAACACCAACATATAAACCACATAAATCATCAAAATGCAGATTATGACATACATTTTTTCTTTAGTCCCAAATAAAATTAATGATGAATATTCTGACATTATATAGCACAAACCAAGTAATAATGATGCTTCTATGAATTAGTAATTCAGTATGAATATTTTTGTAAGCACAATAATAATAATTTTTATTAATCCTAGGACTAGTTATATACTAGCTATAGGACATGTAAATTTAAAAAAAGTCGTCATTACATGAAATACACATTATACCAAATATGTACTGAGTCAATTTAAAGGAACTTCAAATGTTTGGCAAATAAGGTGGGCACATATAGTAGTATGATTTCATATTTGTTTTCAGATGACTTTGATATGAAATTTAGTCCCTATTCGGTGCAGAACTAATGACTATCTTGGAACCCCTCATTAAAAATTCCATTAGGTTTTTACTCAATTTAATATTTGTTAGAGTATTGTAAGGTTAATCAACATTTTTTCCTCATCTATGAGAATAAGTATTGCAACAATATAAACTTAATTTACTGACCATAAATTAATTCAGCCTTCCTTCTGAACACCTTGCATAAACCAGAAAGCAGAGTGGACACCACATACAAGTTCATTCTTGGACAATTTTGTCTACCTTCTGCCATATACCTCAAGATCTCATCACTGAAAGGTATTGTGGAATACATTATTTTATGAAATAATTATGATAAGGATTTCGCAAAATTAATACATTCTTTAGAAATGAATCAATCCTTAATAAGTATGTTATTTTCGGGTAACTTACCAACATTTGTCCACGTCGTATGTCTTAATCATTGCAACAGTTTGACGTTTTTTAATATCTGCATGATCAAAGGCTGCTACCCAGACTAAGCCAAATTGGCTACGTCTCTGGATCAGCAAATCCAAATAGTAGTACATATTTGTGCTAAACTTTTAAAAGGTATTCTTCTACAACAGCAAATGTTGTGCGTATTATATTGAATCAAATAATGAGTAAACGAGACAATTACCCCAGAACAATGATAATTGGAATAATTAGCTATTCGCAATACTGACGCTCGATCGTTCTACGTGAATGATTACTTCCATAAGAGATACAAACGTAATCGCGCCTAATTGTCGCGCCAAATTTTCACTATAATTATTAAATTCGACTTTTGTCTTCATTTTTTGCAGGTTTCAATTTCACCTTGCTCATAATTTGTGTTTTTGGACAAATAAATAAATCGAATTATAAGCAAAGAATTTTGTAACGTAAAATAAACAACTTTAGTACGTTTTCCCTCCAAATCGCTGTGAAAACCTTTACTATACAAAAAACCATACAATCCACAGGTGGGGACAAGATATCGGCTGGCACGTAATTGCATTCTCTTTCATTTAAATAGATTCATTTGAATTACATATGTAACATAAAAATGTTTCCCAATATGAATAAATATATTGTTTAACATATTTTAAAATTCGTTGGTGATCAATTGATACCTAGAACGAGAATTTTACTGGCTGTCACAACAAATGAATTCAAAGCAGAAGGAAAGAATTTTGATTTTTTGTTTACATTTATAATATTTGTATTTAACGGAAAATAAGGAAACAGTCAAACAAATATCAGTGAAAATATGTAATTTGATACATCGCGCCAATTCGGTTCGCTGAATTGTCGCTTACACGCTTGTATGCATTGGCGTGCACGCAAGCTTTACAGGTGTGGCTGGGTGTCTATAGACTTGATAACTAAATTTAAAGAAATCATTTTCCGTCATTACAAATAAATTCAAAGCAGGACGAAATAATTTGAAGTTTTTCGTTTAAATTCTTTTCAATATTTGCTTTTTAGATAAAATATGAAAAAGGTCTATCTTATGTCTGAGAAAACATGTTATTTGATACTTCGCGCCATTTTGAGTTTGCTCGACAGTCGAGTCGAGTAAACATTTGGGGCGCACGCACATTTGAACACGTTGTTCTCTGAGGTTCAGCTGGTTCAGCGGTGTTTTTGGTGTTCATCGTAGCTCTTCCGGAGTGAATTTTTAAGTAGTTTCTTATTTGAGTTAAATTTTTGTACTATTTGAAGTCATAGTGTTGTTTTTCGGTAGTATAATTCACCAATTTATTTATGCCATTGATGAATAACATAAATGTCTATGTAATTGCATCATCCGTGTATAGTAAAATGGCAATGCATAATTTCGGAATGCGCCGAGAGTGACATTTATTGAAGATTTCGTATTGTGAAACCTTAATGCTTAAGTTCGTGCAGTCACACTTGTCACAAAAGGGCGAAATAATAAGAAGATTACTCAAGTTGTGTTTCGTGAAAACATATGGTAAAGGATTAAAATAATGGCCAAGCGAGTTCGACCTACATGGAAAACACCGGGAGAAACTTCCAGAATACCGCTAAAACTCTATAACAGTCTAACTCGACAGAAAGAGGAGTTTGTACCAAAACATGGCATGCAAGTGAAGTGGTACAGTTGTGGTCCAACAGTTTATGATGCCTCTCATATGGGTCATGCAAGGTAATTTCAATTTATCAATCTGGTAAATCCAATCCGTAATTTTATACTTAAAACGGGTGAAGCAATAGATTGATATTTTCAGCCGTTTTTGATTTCACAAACAGTGCATATATGATTCATTGTTTTGCTTTTTCATTAACAATGAATTTTCTTTAACTATGAATTTGTTTTAATTTCCATGCTAGCCTAACAATAATATATGTTTGAACTTAAGGCTTGATACTTTGTTCCAGTATAAAGAGTGATTTCAGTAGCATATCTTGTTTTTTTCTATGAATTTCTTTGGATGATGGCTATTGAACTTGCATATGGCATGGTCGAATTCACTTGAGTTTCATTAACTCACCCATATGGTTGTGGAGTGGTATAATGGTAATATATTTATTGGGAATCATAAGTATCGAGTCATAATTTTGTTCGATTAGAAATCTTATTTTGGATGTTTCTGTAGACTTATGCTCGGAAATATTTATTGGAATTATTGCAGATGTCTCACAAGATATTCTCCTGGGAAGTGGGGACATTTTCATTGATCCTAGTTTATTATAATCTCAAAAATAAACCATTTCACTCGGCCATCTCTTCACTGGCATCACTTGGCTCTGACAGGGCAATTGAATTTTACCTGTATAGTAGACACTATCACACAAATATCCACACACACACTTATGCTCTGTCACACATGATGGAATACTGAACATATACCTTCATTTGGAGAAGTACTTTCATGTGGAATGCATGGTTTACTACACGAGATCTCCATCCTATTTTCCAGGAAACCTAGTTTATATTAAAGTAACATTTCAATGCATGATGGTATCTTTCCACCAGACCAGGCTCTGTGGTTGATAATTCTCAATTATTTGAAATGCTAAAATAGTTATGTATCCTAAAATTCTAATTTATACCTTTTCACCTACCTGATAGCTAATTTCTATTGCACATGCCTGATAATAATTAAAGTTGAATTAAATGTTGCCCCTTTTTTTGATACAGGTCATACATTTCATTTGATATTCTGAGGAGGGTGCTGTCTGATTACTTTGGATATGATGTTATGTATGTAATGAATGTGACAGATATTGATGATAAAATCATTAAAAGAGCCAGGCAAAACCACTTGTATTCTGAATACTTAAGGAAGGATCATAGCTTGAACAGGATAATAGAAGATGCTAACCAAGTTTTGGAAGTATGTATACACTTTTTTATTGTCAATTGGGATAATTATCCTCTTTTAATATGTAGAGCAAGGATTATGAATTATTTTTTCACAAAAATATTGATGGATGGGGATGTTGTAAGCAACGAAACTGTGTGTTACTGTAATATCTGTTTCCTTTTATGTTGATGGAAGTAATTGAAAAAAGTATATTTTTTTCATGAAACATTGCTCACACAGCTCCTTTCCATAATCCTTTCTCTAAAGATAGAGACTATTAATCATAAGAAATAGTTTAAATTTTTTTTGTGTAACAAACCATTAACCATCATAAAATATTTCTCTTTGACGTGTGTTATAACATTTTTTTAAATATTAATTTGTGATACTTTCTATTTTAGGTGACATTTTTTAGTAGGTATATAGGGTATTTTATTAATTATACCTTATACCTTTCCTCCTTTTTAAGTTATATTTTCTTTTATATGGTAAACAAAGTAGTTCAGTTAAATTAGTATATTGGCATATTTTCTCATAAGATTTGTACCATGTAGCTTCTCAGGCAAGGAATCCATTATTGATCCAAAGATCAATTAGATGTGGAATATATTTTGCGAGTACCTCATTCAATAAATTATTGTAGTCTTCTCCTCATGTGTTTTTGAAATATGCTGCAAATTTTATGAGTTATTTAACATGATATAAAGAATTTTGTCTTAACCACATACTTAATCATGTTCGGTGCTTGTATCCTTCATGCTGTAGCTGTTTAGGGATAAACTTTGTAACACCACTGATCCAGACAAGAAAACTATGCTCTCCAATATGTTATCAAAAGTGTCTGAAGCTATAACGAAACTGATGGATGCTGTGACCGAGAATGAAAGGTCTAGAGTGAGAGAAGCTAAAAAGGTATTTCAACGTCCGTGACATAATTGTTTCCAAGAGTAATGCGATTTTGTGTTCACCTCTTGTTTTGGATTTTATGATGGTTTTGATTTAATAATGCCATGAATGATTTTACTAAATTTGATTTCAGGGATTTATGGAGGAATCAAAAGACTTATTTTCTGAGTGGCTTGATCATATGTATGGATCGACGGTCGAGGATAATTCAATATTTGCTAAGCTCCCGCGATATTGGGAATCAGAGTTTCATAAAGATATGGAATCTCTCAATGTGAGTTGAACATTTCAAAGTTTTCATTTTTATTTCATGTAGGCTCTACTTTCTGCATGAGAATATGCACTATAATACTAGAACATGGAGTAGATATAGTTCTGTCTAGTTAGTGTAATAATAATTTATTTTTTCAGTGAATATAAAATTTAAATTTTGGTTTGGAACATATAAAAATTACAACAAATAACCTTTCATTCATCTGTAGTGCGTAGTTGAGGTGTAATGGGTAGCTTGGAGAGTAGAGAGCTGTTAATATTTTCCCCAGTTTGTTTTCTGTCTGTGAGGCTCAATTTTGTTTTTACGGTCCTTCCTTGAAGAGTAAGCTGGGTCTCTTATCCTCTCCTTAATGTCTACCCACTCTGTTTCTCCTATAGGGTCTGTCTGGAAAGTAGTCAGACTGAATTTTAAAAAAATATTTATTGACAATATCATTTTATGGTCTTAATAGACTTAAGCAGGACCCTTTTGCAATAACACAGTGTTTAAGCGACTCTGCCAACCACAGAAGACTCCCTCAAATGCAGAAACTGGAATGAACTCTCACGTCACAACCTCTTGAATGGCCTGGACTGAGTCTCGGTGCCATCCTTTCATAAAACGTTTGCCCCGTAACATAACAATCACATTGTTCATGTCAAGAGAGAGAGTGTGTCCGTGACCTCGACGTAATCCGCTGGGTCAAATTCCCGAGGGGATCCTTTCCTCAGCGCCCCGCGCGGTAGAAGGGATTGTCCTAGGTCAGTCGGAAGAAAGCCCTGATGTTAGATTTATGACGGTAATATTGGTCCATGGATGCTTGATATTGTTCTTATTTTTAACATCTCCGAGTTCTTACCATGGGCATGTGCACTATGTAGTGATCTTGGTGAGGACATATAAGAGTCATTATTGGGAAAATTATTAATACTGTCTTTATTTCCTCGGAAACAGAACTCTGTGGTCCATTTTTGCCTTTGGGAAAATTACAATTACAAAACACCTATGAGCAAAGTAAGGACTCGAACCCGCTACCTTTGGGTTACCAGGCAGGCACGGGAACATTATAACCCGGCCGGCATAATACTGCCCTATAAACGTCAGTTTTACTACCTTTTTGGAAAAAAAAGCAGCAATTATTTTTAATCTTCTCTCTCTGAGAAAATTTCAGTAATTACATAATCTGCGCATTCAAAGCAATTAAGGTTTCGATTACATCGCTTTAGGAACTGGCTTAACTTTAAATTCATTAATATCGCACTCACGAGAGCATCACATTATTTTAATTTCACAATTAATTGAAATTAACGATGGCACTATCCATGAGATCTCAAGTTGGTACCACACCACGGAAAATTTATAGCACCATTTCAAATAAGATATGAGTGTAAGATTTTTTTTTCAAATTTAGTCATGCAGACGTAGCATAAAAGAGGTTTTATGGCGCCAATGGGATTTTGGTGTTCTCCGGTAGCTTTTGACAGAAATGCGGTAGTTATTGCTTACCAAATACATGCAATATTTGAAAGAACTAGTGTATCAAAAGAAACTACAATTCCGTGTGATCATTCAATATCGAATAGCTGAATGGGTACTTCCAGAGCCCTCTTGATTAGTATGGTACATTGAAAGTTGACATATTCTTACAATTTTTTGTCGACCTATGACTACTGTTTCGTCCTTTCGGACCCTCTTTAAATCCTGATGTGTTCGCACTATCAACGGTTCAATCTGAGAATGAGTTATGACTTAAGTTGATTTATTTTCACATTTAAAGATTATCCGTCACATTATCTAAGGAATCACATGTAATTTGTTGGAATAGAGGAAACTTCAATACAGATATTACTTGAATAGTAAATGAGCATTATTTATATTAAATGAAACAAATGTTCAAGGTTATCCTTACCTATGAGCAAGGAAACCTTAGAAAGTTCAATCAAATCCTTATCATTATTTTTAAATAAAATTTTCATAAATTTCAGACATCTCTAAAAGTGTTAAACAAAGAATTTCAACAAAATTTAACAGCTACGAGTCGCATTGTTTCATTAGTTCTGATGACGTGACACACGGCAAACTGCATAACCTCTTATAGAATTCTGCACCGCGAAAGAACCACGGATTAGGTGTAAAGGGTTCCGATTTTGGAACAATTGATATTTGGTATTATGACAAACGTGTATCACATATTGGAAACCACAAGAATTAATCAACGAGAAAAAGGCACGTAATGTGTGACATTTTTCCCCGGCTTACTTAACTAAAGCGAAAGTATTTTCCCACTGGATGGAAAGCATGCTAGTGACAGGCGATTACCGAATGCCTTTAGAAAACGTCTTCGAAATTTCTTTGATATTGTAATTTCCCGATGCTACAAATTCGCTGGAAATTGTATTGTTGAATGGCAAAGCAGATGGCCCGCTTATCCTGAATTTTAGTTAAATTTTACGAAAACTTTTAATCATATCTCGCGTAAGAATAAAGTCATTTATAAAGACCAACATTGACACAACAATAAATTTGAACGATTCTCTGGAACAAAATATTTCCTGAGGCTAATTTTAATAATGCATCCCAGTTCACAACATTGAATTGGACATAGGACGATGAAGGATTGATTTTCCATTTTTATATTCCTGTGATGATGCCAGATATTTCTATGACACTGTGAACATTCCGACTATCACCGTAAATGAGCGGTCACTACATAGTTGGCTTAGGAAATATATGCGTTCTTCAATGGAGTGAAAAATGTTATAATTTCTCATTGGTGACTACACTGAATGCTAAAGTATCTCCTGGAAAATTGTAGTGCCACGATCATTTTAAATAGTTGGCGGAATTGCCCCTTACGCACTCCGACGTTCTGGACTAAATTAGCATGCTGGTTATTCCACATCGAGAAAGAAACAGATGAAGATCTATTCATTACATGGCATATTCTGACCTTTCCATAAACCCAGATTTGATGATATTTCGTGCTCTAGAGCACGTAAGTAGCGCGATGTGAGGTTATCGCTCTCACTTTCTGGGCTGGTGAACTTGGTTCCTGTCCGTATGGCTAGAACATTTATGAGGCAGTGGATTTTACTGGGACGCATCGAACTAATTTCTAGCCGATTCTGAACACCTCCTGTTTCTTTAACATGTCATATTCATCAAAAGTACTTCAATATGAAGGTTGATTGACTGAAGCCCTCTATGATTCCCTGCCTAGTGCTTACCCTCTAGCCCCTAGATAGTTATTTCAAACATCTCTCGTAATTTACCTTATATATTTGCAGTAGTAATAGTTGTAAGTAGTATTGTAATATTGTAGTAGTAGTAGATTTGTTTATAGGGTGCTTCGACAACTATGGTCATTTCACGCCTCTTCAAGTCATAGAAAAAATCCATATGGACAAACACAACACCCATGCTCTGGGCGGGATTCGAACCCGCGACCTATGCCGGGGAGAACGATACCCATCAAGCTAACCCGGTCGGCTATATATATGTCCCTCGGATTTCCTCGCGGGGTCTTCCTTTCTATTTTTTCTTCTTTTATTCTCGGTGAATCAAAAATCGCCTTTTTCACTTGTCCAATGGGTAATTTCTTCTTTTCGGAATGGCTTTCACGTTTGCTGCACATTTAGAAAGGGTTGTTGATTTGATTAGGGCCCATCCGTCTACTCCGCGCAGAAATTTGTTGGGGGGGGGGGGGGGACGAACAACAG